>CAUYRT010086615.1:0-13255 GCA_963574885.1 Lepilemur ruficaudatus | reverse complement strand
AGTGGGAGAGTCCTTATCCATAGAATGCTTTTTAGCAGGATGTACTTGAACAGTTTGTTTCTTTTTGTAAATAAAACTGGAACATATGTCCTCATGGGGCATAGCTTCTAAGGAAATGTCACCCAAGCTATGTAATTATTGGAATATAAGATGTAGGTGTTTTATGTCTGAAATAGCTTCTATTTGTATTTGTGATACCACATACTCATTGCCTATAGTCCTATAACAACAAGAAAGGATCTAGAGTGTGGCACTGGTGGGCACCAATCTCTCCTGGCTTTTCCTGTGTCTCACAATGACCTCCATTCTCGTAAGTACTCATTGATGTGGGGTAAAGGCTCAGTCTTCTGAGTGTGACTTGACAATTAAATTATTTGTATTATCTCACTACCCAACAATCTTCCACAGTGGTTATTTTCATTTATCTTTCCAACAGCAGTGTGTGAGAGTTCCAATTGCTTTTATTCTTGCTAAATCTTGGCAATGCCAGTGTTTTCATTTTAGGCGTTTTGGAATGTGTGTAAGCCCTCTAACTTGTTCTTATTCTTCAAAATTGCCTTGACTATTTTTGGCCCTTTTATTTCCATATTAATTTTAGAATCAGCTTGTCAATTTCCACAACAAATCAGCCTCAATTTTGATTGAGAGAGCATTACATGTTTACACAAATGTGTTAGAAAGGTCATATTTTCAGTCAAGTGTTGTGAGTTAAATTGTGTCCCCTCAAAAGATGTGTGGAAGTTCTAATCCCCATGCCATGAAGATGATCCTATTTGAAAAAGTAACTTTGTAGATTTAATTATGTTAAAATGTCATACTGAATCAGGGTGGACCCCGAGTCCAATAACTTATGTCCTTGTTCAGATAAGAGAATTGGTTTCAGTCTTCTTTCTTGTCTGATATATTCATTTAAATCTATAAATTCTCTTCTAAGTATAGATTTAGCTGCTTGGCACAATTTTCATTAGGTTGACACTTTTGCTTTCATTTAGCTGAAAGTATTTTCTAGTTTTCCCATTTCCTCTTTGACCCATGGGGCAATTCTGAAATGTATTATTTAATTTGAAAAATGTGGGTGATTTCTAGTTGTAGTTCTGTTATTGAGTCCTGGTTTAATTTCACTATGATCAGAGATCATATTCTGACTGATTTTGATCCTCTGAAATTTTGTGAGACTTGCTCTATGACTCAGCATAGGGTTAATTTTGGTAAATATTCCACATGTCTTCTGCAATTGCTAGGGTCAGTGGTCTGTATAAGTAGATCGATTTGTTTGTGTTCAAACTTTTTCTGTATTTTTTGTCTGCTTGTACTAGTAACTATTCAGAAAGGTATGTTAAACTCTCAGTACGACTGTGAATTTGCCTATTTCTCCTTTTAGTTCTGCCAGTGTTTACTGACTTAGGTTATATTGTTATTTAAAATTGTTGTATCTTCCTGCTAAAATGGTTTTTTATCATCATGAAATATCCTCTCCACCTGTAATAATGCCTATTGCCTAAAAGTCTACTTTGTGTGGTATTAGTATAGGTAAAATTGTTCAATGAAATGCTAGTGTAAGTACTGTTTAGAGGAATTTTCCCAGATGTAGTTGAGGTCTAGAATCAGGTGACTTTAAAATGGAAAGATTATCTGGGTGGGCCTCACCTAATCACACAAGCCCTTTAAATCTGGGTCTAAAGGTCAGAAACAGAGGAAGACAAAGATCTGAAGCATAAGGAGGATTCGATGTGTGAGAATTTCTCTGATGCTGACTTGAAGATGCAAGGGACCACATGGCAAGGAACGCAGGTAGCCTCTAGGAGCTGAATGATCGATGTGCTCTGTGATTAGCAGACTTCCTCTTGTAACTGTTTTTACTGACTCCAAAGCTTTCGGACAAAGCTTTATTCCTTTAACCAATTACAAATTAAAGAATCTCTCAATCCATCTATAACCTGTAAGCCTCCCACCCCTTTGAGATGTCCCACCTTTTCGGAACATACCAATGTATGTTTTCCATGTATTGATTTATAATTTTACCTGTCATTCCTGTCTCCTTAAAATGTATAAAACCAAACTGTAACTGGACTGCCTTGGGCACAGTTTCTCAGGACATTTTGAAACTGTTTTCCCAGGCTGTAATCACTCATATTTGATATGATTTAAAGAATAAATATCTTTAAATTATTTTACAGAATTTTTTTTTTCCATTAACAGTAAGAATTTGGGGGGACACAATTCAGTCCATAAGAGAAGACAAGCCTGAACTCTAAATTAGGATTGCAGCCCAGCCAACACCTTGATTTCAGCCCAGTGAGACTCTGAGCAGAGAATCCAGCCTTGCCAAGCTTGGACTTATGGCCCTCAGAAATTGTGAGATAATCAATTTGTGTTGTTTAGAGCTGCTAAGTTTGGCAATAGAAAACTAAGACAGGGGCACTTAGAAATTCTAGGCTAATCTTGTTTTATTCATGGAGAAAATCATGCCCAAAGCAGCACAAATAGTAAAGTCATTTGTTGAAGTTCACTCTTTCAGAGTTGAAGGGAGACAAGTCCTCTAGCAACAGTATTCACACTATAGACCTCTTTCCATTATAGTTTTTATATTAATACTTCTTGGCCTCCTGCTGATATAGCCAGTTAGATTTTATTTTTAAGAAAGAGCCTCTTTGCTTCAAAATTCCAGGAATTCCTCTGCTTTCCAAACTATGCACAGGTCACTAGGAAAGCAGGATTACAGTCCTACTTCCGAAGGCCTTTGAAATGCAACAATTTCTACCATTTCACTCTAGAGATTTAGCTCCTGACTTCTAGAAAGTTCTTCCTTCTGGTTCACTTACATGCAGGGTTTATGTAAGTTTATATAAGTATGGTCCACAGACCTCTATTTGAGTTACCTATGATGCTTATTAAAAAATTGCTAATTCTTGGGCCCCACCCTGGGAGACTGATTCCGTAGGTGACACTGACTCACATTAAAGTTGCAGAAACACTATCACGTACTCCATGCTGCGGCATGCGCTGTTTCCTACTTGTTGGCTCCTCAGAGGAGATAGGAAACATCTGTTCATCATTCTCTGCATAATAGGCCATGGCATAATTTTGATTACCTCATTCCCACAAGACTCCAGTGAGATGGGTTTATCTTATTGCTGGAAAGCGTCCAACGTTAGGAGCCTTCTGTTCTTACTTCTGCACTTTGCCTGGTTTTCCGAGGGCATCATTTTATCTTTCCCTTTGTTCTGCTTGCTCCAGCCAAACCAGTTATTACCGAAGAAGCAAGGTGATTTGCAAACAACGACATGTCCCCAATAATGAAGACTCTACTATTGACAATTTGGGTTTATATATAAAGATTCTGATGGTTTTTGAGTGCGGTTGATTTCAAGAGATTTGTGTTTCAGACCATGGTCAAGATTTTGGACTTTGGCCCTTTCTTTGATGATGGGGGAAATTCCTATAAACATTCTTAAAAAAGTAAAAGTTGCCACAGTTTTCCCTCGTCAGCACTTAGGAGGCTACTTCTCAGTCCCTGGCTTGAATGATGGGAGTCTCTGCTCACCTTTCCATATTTGCTTACCTGTCATCTGGATGTGATCGCTCTTAACATTTATATGTCCTTTCATCAAGGTGCTTGCTGTCTCTCTGGGTGTGTGGTCATTCAGAGGTCATTGGTCAGTTGTACATGTTATGCAAAAAAGTTATGATTCTTGGGATCTAAATGCCGTAGTGTACTTGAGTCTAGCAGTGACCTTCCTTTGAGCAGGTGGATTACTCTACTATGGGCTATTCTTTTCATAAGCATGTACACATTTACAATAGAAAAGCCCTCCCAGAACGGCTTTTAATACTAAACGATAAGGTGGAGACACTCTGGAGGAAATTAAACAGTATCTAGGCTGGAAGCCAGCATCATGGGGTATAGCACAGTTAGTTCATTTCTGCTTATTGATACATTTCAAAGTAGGTATTCTGGACTGGCCCAAAATATGATCAGTTTTCCTCTTAACCCTTGGCACCATCATCCCAGCCTCTGTTTACATGGCTGGCCTTTAGAGATTAGATGTTTTAAAGACGTAGATGGATCCAAGTGTTTGCACATTCTATTAGTGATGCTCTGCAACCTTAGGAAATAAAAAATATATTCCGGGCTCTCCACTGCTCAGTGCTACAAACTCACTGCAGCCTGAAGCTCTGCCAACTCATCCTTGTGATGCTTCAGGCAGTCAGAAGAGGTTTCACCACAAAGTCTGGCCAGTTTGGCTGGGGTCCTGGCCATTGAGTGTAACAATGGGGAGGCTCAAATCACAACTTGGTAAGAGGAAAAAAACAGAACAAAAACAATGGGGAGAGGGCAGCCTACTCCTGAAAATATACACTTGTTGGACCAATGTTCCTAGATCTGCCATTTCTCAAGAGGAGTCAAACAATCAGATTTTATTGTGAGAGGTTTTGATTTTAACTGCTTGCAACTAACTCAGTTTTTAGAATTATGTGCCAATTAAAATACATCTGTGGGTATTAGACTTTTAGGCCACCAGTGTGGAATCCAGGTACCCTGGTTCTTCACAAAGCTAACAATGTATCAGTGTTTTTCTCCTACTTTCACGCTTAACACAACACAGAGCCAGATGTGTGGGTTTTTCTCCCATACCAAGCACTTCTCTGATATCAACTGGGTGTCTTACAATTTAATTCCAATCCAACACCATCTACTGGGGGCTACAGCCAGATCCCACAGGTTAAGGGCTCAGTCCCACAAGGCTGCCCCCAACTTTAGATGCCCTTTAGATAGGGAAGTTAGGCAACAATGCTGGTTAACTTTTAGCTATATCTACACTTCTATAGAAATCAGACTTTACCACTCTTCCTGTCTTATGGCCTTACATTACTTTAATGTAGGTGGTTTCATTGGTAATACTTGCTTCAAAAGTTTTCTGGGTTAAAGTTATTGTGGCTAATCTCTATGGCCGTAATCAGTTAACAGTTACAATAAGAAAAGGATTCTACTCATAACAGCAATGAAAAGAGAAAATGTCTATGAATAATACTAGAGTGAATCTCTGTGGAGAAAATGACCAAATTCAACTAAGAGATATAAAAGAATTTGAATAATGCAGATACCTAACATGTTCTTGAAGCATGATTAATGTGAAAATGTCAATTCTTCGTATATTAACTTACGGTTTTAATGTAATTACAATAAAAATTCTAATGAATTTTTTTTCTTTTGGAAATTGCCAAAATCTTTTTTTAGCATTACTTGGAAGAATTGACAGGCATGCTATCACAAAGAAAATGCTGAAAAAAATATAATGAGGCAAAAACAACATTACTGGATTCCACTTAGAATATTTATTATTATTTACTATAAAGCTATAGCAATTATATCTGGATAGTACTGGTAGGTAAGTGGATAGATAATTCAGAGGAATAATTTGACATAAATAAGATTTAATACTTGATAAAGGAGGCAACACAAATTGATAAAGGATAAGAATATTTAATGATTATTTCTAAAATAAGCAATAGTCAAGTTTAGAGTTCTTTCTCTTACTAAATGACCACCTATTTTCTGATGGATTAAAAGACTAAGTGTTAAAAAGAAAATGACATAAATATGTATGATCCAGAGATAGGAAAAGATTTGTTAGTCTGAAGGAAATGAAAGAGAAGACTGATCAATTTGACTAACCTAAAAATAATTTGAAAACTTTTCTACTTAAAAATTTAAAACAAAATACAAAGCAAAAAAAAAAAAAAACACATGTAACACAGTGGGAAAGTATTTTTTAATAGATACCTAAAGTAATATTATGTTTAGTATATAAATAAATCATACAAATCAATAAAAAATACATTGAGACCCAAATTTAGTAAAAGAGGTCTCAGTGAGCTGTGATGATGCCACTGCACTCTAGCCTGGGCAAGAGGGTGAGACTCTGTCTCCAAAAAAAAAAAATTTCAGTAAAAAAGGAAAAGTTGTGAACAATTCAGAGAATTTGCTAAGAAACATCAAAAAATTTTACTTTCAGATATACTCGGATGAATATAAAAACAATGAGATATTGTTTTAAGTATGCAGTTGTCAAACAGCGAATGTCTAATGCTTAAAAACACTTGCTTAATTTATAATTACATGCTTATATTACCTTTTAATTATATATATTGAAAGCCCCCAAACTGTTAATATTGTCTGTTTTGGCAGTTCCAATTCTCAGAATCTATCCTAAGACAATGATAGGTAGACAATCTACCTATCTAAAAATGTAGATTTGCACAAAATATGTTAGTTACAGCATCATTTGTAACCATGAAAAATAAAAACAGTTTAAATTTGCACCGAATGGGAAATAATCAAGGTAAATTGTGTTAGTTCCATATAGTGAGCAACCATCTGAAATGATGTTTACAAAGAATTTTATTCCTTGTGCTACAATGCTAAGTGAAATTAATATTAACGTTGAAATATTCCATATGTTTAGAAGATAAAAGTTTAAATATATTCTGTTTATCTCCAGGGTGCTGGGGGACAGCAGGGCCCAGGTTACACCATGTGAGGAACTTGCTACTGTCTCACACTGGTCACTCCTTCCCTTAGATCTGGCCACCTCCTTCCACCTCCACACGCCACGTCAATGCTTCCAGCCCATGTCTCAGAAAACCTGCTTCTGCTATTGGTGGTGTTTGTGTTTTTAAACCAAAGTCCCTTAAATCCACCATGGCATCATAAAAACTCAGACTTCCAGAACAGAAAGCCCTAGGTGTACCTCCACGAGACAGATACCTGATGAATCTATAGCTAAGAAAACAAAATACAGTCAATTTCTCCATCAGGTGCTCATAGTATAGACAGATAAAAGAATTTTTAAAAATCATATTATAATCCAATAATGAAAAGATTCCAAGAGCTAAAGTTTGGCGCATTGGGGACTGGGTTTTGATTGTGTTAAGAGATACCAATTAGACAACCAAGTAGAGTTGTATACACACATCTTGCGGCCAGGACTTCAGAAATCAATGTGTGAGCCACCAGCATAGACATATTTAAAGCCATAAAGTGACAGAGCCCCTGGGGAGTGGGTATAATGGAGAAGATACACATACATGCAGGTATAAGAACTTTTTAGAAATTCAAGCTTGATGTATGATGGGATTAGTATAAAGTCTCAAAGCAGAAAGAAATTTCAGTAAGAATTACAGAAAAGTTTGCAGGTTTCAATACTCTCCTTTCATGGCTACCATAGAAAAAGAAGTGAGAACCCATGGGATTAGTTACCATGGAGACTTCCACATTCTAGAAATGATCATGAATCATAGGTCACCTGGATAACCTAATTGTGACCTAGAAGCCCATGTAAGGAAGGGATGGGCTGGCAACCAAAGCTGACTTTTCCTCTAGGACTTTGACTAGAGATTTCTGTCCTCAAGGGAAGGAGCCAGATGACTTCTTAGAGAACCATCAAATTCAAAATATTTTTAACTTTCCTTTGCTTATCATTATCTGAATCTGATGTCCAGGACATTTTCCAAAGAAAAAGGTTAATAGGAGATCAAGATTGGCAGGATGAGGAGAATGAGAGCGGGGAGTTGATTGCATGGGACACAGGTACACGGATAGCTGGGAGAAGAACTGTATAGAAGGCAAGGTAACTTTGGGAGAAGGGGGTGATCAAAAAAGGTAAGGAGAGGAGAGTTGTTAAACAATGGATTGGAGACACTCATTTATCATTTTGCCCTTCCCAGTTCCCACTGAATTGATAGTAAAATAAGTCATAAGATTTTATTTATTTTTTTCCCAGCCTCCAGATCTGTAAGATTTTAGAGAATGGGGAAAGAGGCAACAAGGGATGATAATGAACACAATTTTGGAAGATTGAAAGCTGAACAGAGGAAGATGGAAACCAAGTGCTGCTATTGAGAATTTAGGCCTGTTCAGAATTCACCAACAGCTTCCATGGAGAAGATGATTAAGTCATGGGGCTAAAAACAAGGGTGTTACCTGAAAGTTTCTTTGTTATATTTTCCGACCCCATCCTCCCCTACCTGAGAAGCCAGATGACCACCACCATTGGCCCCCTCAGAGGGCAAGGGCTATTCTCTAAGCTCTGGAGAGTTTAAAATGGAGAGGTTCTGGTTTAAGGGACATAGAGTATCTGATGCATTTGTCCACGTGGAAAATAGTTTTTGGGGAGGATTTGCAAATGTGTGGGAAGACTTTGAGAATTTCTGATTAGAAAAGAAACAAGAGGCATTAATACTTTCACAAAACCCAGAAAATTGCACCAGAAAGAGATGTAATCGTAATACTTTTCTTGATGCACTCCTGATGATGGAAACAGGGAATCATGATTTAAGTTATGGCTGTGCTAGAGCTCTCCTGGGAGGATGGTGGAGGAAGAAAAGAGGTGAGAGGTGGAGCAGAGATGGCCGTTTTCATGATAAGCTTTGTGTTATTTGATTTCTTAAATCCTCTTCCTATATTGTTTTGATAATGATGAAATTAGAAACAATAACAAAATAAGAGCTAGGGCTTAAAAAATGTAAAGGGAAGAAAGATTATATATTAAGTGTCTCTGACCACTCCCATGCTCATCTCGGTTTCCGTAGAATCTATGTACGTACTTAGCATTGTAGCCGTTTTTGGAATCTACCACACCAAGTCTTGAGGAACTTCAAGACTTAAAGGTAGGTAGAAAAGGATGAGCGTATTAAGGAGAGAAGTGACCAGAAATGCAAGACGAAACCAGGAGAGTGTTTGAAATAAAGGAGGGAATTGTCAACAGTCAAATGCCACAGGTCAGTCAAATAAGCAGCTTTCTCTAAGTCTTAGCTTTTCCATAAAGATACTTTCCCCAGAGTTCCCCATGTACTGCTCAGCCCCTTCCATCCCAGTGCCAGGAAGGTGTCGCACCATGTACTGTCATGGGACCTTGTGCCTATGTCTTCCACAGCTCTTACCACAGTGTGCCCGAGTCTTTCTCTCTCTGCTGGCCCTACAATTCTAAGCTTCTTGAGGGAAGGGGCTGTATCTTATATCTATTCATAGCTAAGTTTTACATGGTTGATACTTTTGTATATTCAGTTTTGCATTCTGCTTTTTACCTTTTTTCTGATTAAAAAATACAGATTTTGAAATTGAAATATTATAGAAATACAGGCTATAGAAGGTCAAAGTCCCTTTATCATCCTGCATGTAACTGTTTTAAAAGTTTTTTTTTCTAGTTACTGTTACACATAATGCTCATGTTACTATTTCTTTGTAAACACTTTTAATGGTTATATACATGTCATTTGTAATACCTAAAGTTCATTGTTACTAGAAATTTAGGTTATATCCATTTCTTACCATTGTAAATGAAGCTGGATGGATATTTTATGGGTAAAGGTTTGTTCATATATTCTGATTCTTTAGATTTCTAGAAATAAAATTATTTGTTGAAAATATATCCTTTTAAAACTTTTAATTTATAATACTAAAGTGCTTGCTCGATAGATGAAACCCATTTTTATACCCATACCCATGAGCAACAAAAAAGCTTTTTCTCTTTAAAATATTGAATATTCTAAATAATATATCCAATGAATTTGATAAGTGAAATAGTATCATGTTACTTGTATTTTCTTGACTATTACAGAGGCTGTGTGTCTTTCATATCTTTGTTATTTTTATTCTGTTGTATAATTTTTTTCTTCATGTCCTTAGCACAATTTCAAACTTTCTTGTTGTTACACATAAACTCTGTCATAGTGTGGAAAATTTCCTCCTAGTTTATCATTTTGCCTTTTTATCTTTTCCATACCATTTTTGATTTTTAATAAATCAACTTCATTGAGATACGTTATAAACAATAAAATGGAGGTATAGCTGATTACAATAAATGTAGCTATTTTGTGTCCATCTGATGAATTTTGACAAATGTATGTACCTTTGTAATTTCCCAAACTACCAAAGTATGGACCATTCCATCTCTCTAATAAGCTCTCTGGAGTCCTTTTGCACAATTTTATTAATTACTGGGATAGGTGTTTTAAAATATTTGATATTGTCTTGGGGATTATTTCTCCCATTTTTTGTTTTTCCTTTATGTATATTGAAGCTCTTTTAATAGGTACATATTGTTATCTTCTTGATTTATTGACCTTTTACTTATTAAATTTTCTTTTTGAACCTAATAATATTCCCTGTCTTGAAATATATTTTATCTGGAATCAATATAGCCATTGGGGATTTCTTTTGATTAGTGTTCATATGGTAGTCTATCATTTCACTTTCAACCTATTTATGCCTTTGAAGTGAGCTTCTTATAGACTGTATACATTTGGGTCTTTCTTTTTTAAAGCTAATCTGAAAACCTTTGCCTTTAGGAAGATCTAGTCCATTTAAATTTAATGTTATTGATGTAGTTATATTTAGTTCTATGATTTTGGTATTTTTTGTCTCATCTGTTTTATGTCCTATTTTATGTTAATCAGTTATTTTAATTCCTCCATTAGCTTTTTAGCATACGTATGTGTGTGTGTATGTGCAAACCATTAGATATTTCTCATATTTGGGAGAGTTATATCTCTGGCCATCTTTCCTTGCCCATAAAAGTAGATAACAGCATGTTCTTGGAAGTTTTGATTTATTCTCATATCATCCAGAGCTATCTGTTGACCAGGAAATAATATTTTCTTTTTCAGTAAACTTAATATAGGGACCTCCTTGTGAGGTCGTAAAGGTATGTTGACGGCAACATGGCACTCCGGTATGAGTGTGCACATCAGAAACAGGAAGGAAACTTGCGTATTTTGTGCCTTAACATCTGTTTGCATTCAATCTCCACATATACTTTTTCCATTTGATTGTGGAGTCCTGCTGGGTGCTGTAGTCTTTACGGCTTAGGGACCAGCTAATACCTAATCCAGGATAGGCAGGTTCCAGTTGTGTGTTCATTTGGTGTCCCATGGTCAAGCACTGACTCTCCACGAGATCCAGCAACCACCCAAAAGTTTTAATCAAAGGAATAAGTACTTACTAAAGTCCCATAGGATTTTGCTGTTACTATGTGACTAGCATTTGCTAAAATCTTCACATAGCATCATGATTAACCATGCATATTTGAGAACTATTGAATTTTCTGGGTCATAAAGTTCAAATGGCCTATTTACTTGGTCTGCAATGGACAGCTGGAGAGCATTCTCTTGCCATGAGCCCACACATGGTTGACAGCTTTTTGGGTCACTCAATAAACAGACCAGCATAGCAAATATAGCATGTTTTCCTTAAAATGTAAGTGGGCCTCAAAAATTGATCAATGTTGTATGGTGAGATTAATGAGCATCAACTTGTCTTTAATATTGAAAGATGTTCTAGGATGGCTCAGACCACGGGACCCCAAGAAACTTTACTGAACTAGGCCCTGAATTGAATTTATTTCTCATCTGTTGGGTATCTGGGTACTCACTACTTCCTGCTTACCAGGTTCAATTAGCATGATGTAATACACCAGTGCAATGTCATGTGGGATGGTGAAGCCATCATTTTAGAGATGTGAAATACCATTGAATCAAAATTTTGAAGAGTTACCCCTACCAAATGAAACAAAATGTTTCTGGTGTGGTTGTTTTAAGGAATAGATAAAAAGCATTTCCTAGAACAATATCTGCCACTAGGTAATAGGGACTTTCTGACTTTTTAAAATTGTGATTTGATCACAATAAAGAGACCACATCTGGAATGTCAGCTCCTATATTAAAGTCATCACCTAATTGAATTATGAATGATTTAATCCTATATTCCATGCTCCACCTGTCTTCGGGCATAAACCAAATGGTGATTCAAATGGGTGTATGATAGGAATCACCAATCCTGTATCTTTTAGGTTATTCATGATAGTATTAAATTCAGAGTTTTCCATAAAGGCATTTTATTATTTTTGGTTTAGTATTTTGGTAGGGAGTGGGAGAGATCTAAAGACCTCTAACTGGCCCTTCTTTGCATAATAATTCTTACTCAATGGGTCTGGAGGCCACTGTAGATGTTCTGTTAGTTGCAGAGTATTTATTCCAAACATGTATTTAGAAACTAGAAAAATACCTCTGGGATAGGTTCAGCATTCCATTGGACTGACCATGTGTTGGACATAGGTCCTAACTCCATTTGCCATGTGGCTTCTTCCACTTTGATCTGAAGATTGCCCTGAGCAGGTTCTGGACCAGTAGATAAGACTCAACATTTTAAAGATGTCAGTTATGACCCACACATGTGGTCATGAGATTGGTGACCATATTGATGGTCAAAGGTTCTTCATTTCTAGCAGTGTTAGTCCAACTGGATATCAATATTGAAAAACAGGTCTTGATCCTTATGTAACAGGATGTGCAAAAGTAAATTCCAGATGAATCATGGATGTCAATAGGCAAGGGTAAAACAAAGATCTTAGAAGAACATATAGGAGACTATTTTCATAATCTAGGAGGAGAAAAAATATTTCCTAGGAAATTTGCCTAAGAAATCTAGGCAAAGGTTTCTTAAATGGTATACAAAATGGTAATATAAAGGGCCAACTACAAAGTGGTGTCCAAAAAAGGGTCCACCATAAAGGAAAAATTGATAAATCGAACCATATTAATGTTTCCTCAAAAGAATTATTAAAGTGAAAAGGCAAGCCTTAGAACATGACTCGTATCCACAATATATAAAGAACTCCTACAAATTAATAAGAGATAGAATGTCCAATAGAAAATGGTAAATGATGTGAACCCAAGAGTACAGCCAA
The DNA here is from genome assembly GCA_963574885.1 of Lepilemur ruficaudatus. Taxonomy (NCBI): domain Eukaryota; kingdom Metazoa; phylum Chordata; class Mammalia; order Primates; family Lepilemuridae; genus Lepilemur; species Lepilemur ruficaudatus. Next base: position 509 of record CAUYRT010086615.1, on the reverse strand, counting down.
AGGGAAGAAACATGGAATGTTAGTAAAATTTACTAGCCATCTGATAAATGCAAATTAAAATCACATATTGATACTAACACATACACATCCCCACCCCAGAATTGCTTAATTGAAAAAACTGTAAAGATCAAGTGTTGTCAAGAATGGGGGCAATTAGAACTGTCGTACACTGCTGTTGGTAATGTAAATTCATATACTTTGGAAATTGACAGTGTTTACTGATATTGAATGTGCGCATACCATGTGACCCAGTAGTTGGTATATTCTCAAAAAATGCATACACATTTTCATTCAAAGACATAAAATTAATGAAAACTGGTGAACAGATAACACATCTCTGTGACTTCTCAGAGTAGAATCTTAACCTCCCACTTATCCATCTCATTACATATTTCATTTTCATTTCATCTAATTTTATGTATTTTTACCATTTTCCTCACATTTTAAATTTACTGTTCTGACCTGTTCTTTCTAGACAGAAGTAATCCCTTATTTTATATTAATAGAAA
>CAUYRT010086614.1:0-83607 GCA_963574885.1 Lepilemur ruficaudatus | reverse complement strand
CTGTCAGGGTCTTTAAAAAGGCTTGTGCAACCTCTTGTATTATCCTGGATTAAGCTTGAGCCCATTATTCGAAGTGAGGTGACACAAGACCAGAAGAATGGGCCCCACTTGTACTCGCCATCAAATTGGTATTGACTGATTAACACTATGGTGCTCAAAGGGTGGGAGCGAACACTAGGGAATTGGGGGGTGGGGGGTAAACCCACATCTGAGCGACGTGGGGGGGCACTGTGGAGGGGTGGGATATGCTTGAAAAGTAGTTGGGGAGCGAGCGGAATTAGGGGTCTCAATAGGGGAAAGGAATTCCTCAAAACTGATTTATGTGATTAACTGTACACCTCGGTAAATTCACTGAAAATCATTTAACTGTACACTTAAAATTAGTGTTGATTGTACGTAGGTACAGTTGGAGCACTATGTATGTACTCTCTGGACTACTTTGACAGTAGGTTTTTGAATGTAACAAGATAAGTCAACTTGAGTGGTAATATATTTTGGGAAATCAGCTCACTACAAATTTTGACTGTAAACATTGTACTGTAAATGCTTTGTAGTTTTCCCCCAATAAAAAAAAAGAAAAGAAAAGAAAAGTGTAGTTATGGTCTAGTTCCTTAATCTTTCAAGTAATTTGTACTGTATTCAACCATGTAGTACTGATATTTGGAGTTTTTGTATATGTTCTGTTTAAGCTCTAGGAACATAACTATAAAATTTGGAAGTATCTTAGATGAAATTTGATGTTTTCTTTTAATATAATAATGGGCCCTACCCCATATACAAGATTTATCTTAGTGTTAGCTGGCCATAGGTGGTAACTAATGGAATGAATTCATCATACATCAATCTTCGTCTCTCTCTTTTAACCAAACAAAAGCATTTTCAAGGCAGCCCACCAAGAATGAGGTATTAAGGAACAGAATAAAGCTTAAGTTCGTTATTCTTTTTCCTGTACTTATCAAACTGGAACATGTGGTGTATCTTGGAGTATCAGTTTTACTTGAAGACCTGGGGTAGAAGGATACATTTTTAAGATAATAACAGACATTAGTATATTATGAAATCTAATACAGAATTTCATCTGCATTTTTTAATAATAAAAACAGGAGACTTCAAATAAATAGCAAGGTTGTTAAAGGCTATTTCAGGCTGTATTTCCAAATCTCTTTTTCCCTTCTGCTGCCCTTTCATTCTCTACATACTAAGCCAGTTAACCTCAAATATATGGTCCTGGTATTCTATTGTGATACAGGTTCTATAAATAATCTCTTTCCGAGAGCGGTCATATCCCTTTGGTATGTCAGTTATTTATAAGACTTTTCAAAAACTTTGTATATAAAGATTTTATTTCAAGTTATATTTGGTCATTGACTTTATCTTTTCCTTGTTACATTGCCATATATTGATGTCTATCTATAATAGCAGATATGGAAGATAATTTCATGGCTTGAAATATAATTTCTATAATATTGGAACTGTATTAAATGAACCTGTGTAAAAACAATTTGTTTCTATTATCCCTGTATTTAAATGAAAAATAGTTTTAGTTTACTGAGTGAAGTTATCCTCAAGACTTATTTTAGCATTACAAGAAATGATTAGCTGAGGTATCAGACATTCTGAGAAATAAACCTTTATAAATATTTCAATATCTTACAGAATAACTTACTCTGATAGTTATTGGTTCATTCTCTATGGTTGACTTGAACCAGATCCCTACTTTAACATTGAAAAATAAGTAGTAGTTATATATAGGTCATGCTTATTTGATTAATAAAAATCACCAGGCCATGAATGCATTATTGATTTCTAGAAATTTAAAATGGTGATCCTTTACATTTAAAATGCAGTTGTAAACCCTTTTAAGAAGAGCACATTAAAGGTGTAATATACCATTAACATGTACTCAGTTTAATAACATGGTATTTATTTTATTTTTTATACCAGTGATTACATTTTAAAATCTTAATATTGGGGTTTTATTCTGATTTTTTAATAAGGTAAAATGGAGTCCAGAGAAAGAGACACCAAATCAGAAGAACAGCAGTAATCCCCAGGTTAAAAATGAAGATAAAGGGACAAAGGCATGGACATCATTATGTTTAAGAGGACGTGCTGATCCCAACTTGAATGCTGTAAAAATTGAAAAGTTATCTGATGATGAGGAAGTAGACATCACAGATGAAGTGGATGAGTTGTCTTCTCAAACACCCCAAAAGAATTATAGCAGTGATCTCTTATTAGACATTCCTAATAGTAAAATGCATGGAACCAATCAAGGAGAATTCGTTGCTTCTGACAGCCAGGAAGCTCCCTTTTCTAAATCTTCCAGGCACTGTCTTCAGAATGTAAAGCAAGATAAAATTGAAAAACTTTCAAACTCAGAAATTACACTGTGGACTGAAAAACAGAACACCAGTGACAAAAAATCAGTTGAATTAAATGATCAGAAACGTAATACACTGATTAAAAACTGTAACAAGCATGATGAAAGTGGAATAATAGATGATGCCAGGCAATTGTCTTCTCCAGAGCCTTGTGAAATTCAGAAAGATTTGAGTGGTAATGAAATGCTTTTTCATTCTTCTTGCCAATTGGTAGAGGAAAGCCATGAGGGAGAAGAGCTTAAGCCGCCAGAACAAGAAGTAGAAATAGATAGAAATATCATTCAAGAAGAAGAAAAACAAGCAATTCCTGAGTTTTTTGAGGGACGCCAAGCTAAAACACCAGAACGCTATTTGAAAATCAGAAATTACATTTTGGACCAATGGTAAGAAAGAATTATGTTTTAGATGCTGTTTTAAACACCTGATTCTCTGAAGTATTTTAATGAGGCCTATGCAGAATTTAGAATTTTGCTAGTGAATCAAGAGAGCTTTCACGTATCTTACTGTTTCAGTAGGCAAGATTTAAAATTTCTCGTAGTGAAACTTCTTTGAAAACTTTGGTAAATGTTGTCTATAACTATCATAACCCATCTGTCCATTAGAGGGTTTGGGCCTGGGAAAAAAGTGATATATGATTGCTTTGGAGCAATTTCTCAGGACAACGTTAGGAAGATACAAATAGAGAACACTACTGCACTAGAAAAGGGAAAATTTCTTTCAGGTTTATCATGTACTTTGAGTACAAAGAAAAATATTTGGTGACAGAGGAATAACACCATAAAATGTGGCTAGATTGCAGAAACTTCTCCTAAATAACTATCTTAAATGTTTTCAACTTTAGCTTGTGGCATAATGTGCTAATAATTCTTTCATCCAGCTTCATCAGGATGCAGAAATTTTCTGATACGCGAAGTTTATCCTCTAAATTGTTAGTACCTTTTATTTGAATTATTTAGTGGGGGCTAGGGAACAAACCAAAAAATTTCCCACCTTACTTGCCTAAATATTCTGAAAGTAATTTGAATTTTTCTTAATAACTTAATTAAGCCATCATTAAACATTCATAATTGCTATTACTGTTTCAGAAGCTATTTAATTATGTGGAACCATCTTTATAGAGAGTTTCCCAGTTCCTCGGAGTATACCTTCTGGGTCAGAGAGGCATTATAGTAAAGAATACTTAAAAGGAGCAACTCCTGGCATTTACGTAGTGCTTTACAGTTTTCAGAAAGCTTTCCTGTATCATCTCATTTAATTCCTTACAACAGTCTTGTGAAATAGGAAGGTGGCATTATCTCTCTTTGGTAGAAAATGATTCTGAGATCAGGAGAGGTTTAGGGACCTGCCTTTGATTACACAACCAGCCACTGACATGTGAAGGACTTCAGTCCAAGTCTTGAGTCTATAAATCACTCTTTTTGATACTCCATGTTGCCTGATCCACACTATTAGAAAATACTAATTAAATTAGATCTCTATCGCTATCTACTTTTGTTTTTGGAAATAAGAGGTGGAATGGCCAAAGTTGAAGGATCTTAAAATAATAACTAACACAAAATGTCTATTTGAATGATCAGCATATACTTAATGTTACTTTAATCAATTCTATTTGTTACTTTGAATTTTGGATTCTAAATGAGATGGAATATTTTATATAGGTACTGTAAATTGTATGACAGCATTTCCTAAATCATTTGCCTTGGTTCATGAAACTAGTTAGGTATTACTGTTTCAATGTGGTGATTTAGCAGAACTGTGTCAAAACGAAAAGAAATGTTTGAACAGGAGCTCAAATCTAGTCTCTTCAGAAATAGAAGAGAGAGTGGTTAACACCACTGGAGGTGGTGTTCAAAAAAAAAATAGAAGGAATAGTTAAAGTTTTAAAATAAAAAGAGGCCTGCCACGTATGTTCATAGATAAAATATCCTTTTCATAAAAGCAGATACAACTGACTCCCTGTTTAAGGTAATATTTTTATTAAAATAGTAAGTAGTACCATTATTGAATGCCTACCACATGCCACGTACCATATTTAAATCATTTCCAATCATCTAGACAACCTGTCCTCATTATTTTGGATCTTTTTTGGGGGGCTGTCTTCATTTTATAGATGAGAAAAATGAGGCTAAGAAACTTATTTCATTCAGTCCATACTGGGTGAAGGTGATTTCAGGGTCTCCAGTTTTGACTTGTTATTTTCACACTTGCAGTTCAGGCCTTGACCCTGACTTTTCACTCTGCTTTGAATCCTCTTCCCCGTTCCCCTATGCACCCCAATATTTTGGCAAGTCTTGCTTCCTTGTCTCATTCATGTCTGCTAAGGAAATTAGGGGTTTCTCTGACCAATTAGAGGCTTCTCTGACCGCTGTATCTAAAATACCTCATGTATCTCCTCCCTCTAATTCTGTCTTGTCTTACCCTGTATTTTATTTTATTCCTAGAACTTGTTACTACCAAAAGCATTTACATTTTGGGGGGTCAGAAACTGGGCTGGAAAAAAAATACATATTACATTTTTATTTGTGTATTGTCTTCTTTCCCCTCAACCACCATGATAATACAGGCAACACGAGGGCAGCCCCCACCCTGACTTCACAGAGGGGGACACTGAGGCCCAGGGAGGTGGAGAGAGTCCCTGCAGACCAATTGAGGCATTCTGGCCGAGGCAATTTTCCCACCTCATTGTCCTCTTCCCCTTACAGGGCAGAAAAGGCTTTACAACACACATCTCAGCCTCAGCCTCCTTTATTCATTCATTCTCATTTGTCTTGAGAGTGGGGCACAGCTCCAGGCACTGGGGAGGGACATACAGCAAACACATAAATAAGCTGATCAACAGAATGGTCACAGAACTGTCCCCAGTACACGGGGTGGGGATGCTGGTGCCTCTTTGGTCAGGTGGTCCTGGGAGGGCAACATTTGATACAGCCTTTTATCTTGTTTGTTGTTAAATCTCTAGTGCTTAGAACAATGCTTGGAATATAGGCACTCTATTTGTTAGGGGAAAAAGATTGAACTGTTTCGTGAACAGGTATTTTTTAGAGTTCTTACCATTTGTTCAGCACTGTGCTAGATTACTGAATTCTTTTTTTATTTGAGTAATCTTCAATTACTCAGTTAATCTTGAATTAAGTCAATTCAGTTTTTTAGACTCTTTGTAGCCATGCTCTTTGCTGCTTTCTTATCTTCATTTTTGCAATTTGTTTCCTTTTCTTTCAAGGCAAACTGAAATCTCAAGTTTTCTGTGGAAGTTATGATACCCTCTCACATCACAAATTACTTTTTACCTTCTGCTTAGAGCAGCCTAGCTATCTAAAATGGTCTGTAGCTATTTGTCTCACTTTATGCCCTTATTTTTTTGACTTTTCCTTCCTAGCACTGTTGTTACCTGGCAACATAATATATATCGTTCATTGGTTTATTGACAATTTCCCCCATTAGAATGTAAGGTTTGTGAGGTCAGGAACTTTATGTTGTTAATTTCTATATCCCTAGCGCCTAGAAAAATGCCTGGTGCATAGGATGCAAATATTTGTGGAATAAAATAATGATTGAATAAGAAATACCCACATTATGTGATATAGCTGAATACCTAGTTTATAATATCTATTCTTGAATCCTGATTCCGTAAGCACAAAGAAGTGCTTTAATCACTCTGACCCCCTTGTTTCCTCATTTCTAAAATGGGAATAATAAAATCTACCTTCTAGAATTGTGAAGATTGAGAATGTGCAACTCACAGTACAGCATTTGGCAGAAGCACTCAGTAATTGGTTTCTATTAAGTTCTCTATTACTCTTAAGTTTTATATGGTGCTGTCGAGCATGGTACATTAAGTATATTTAGCAAATATGTGTCTTATTATATAAGCCTTTTATTTCTTTCGTAGTTTTGGAAAGTTTCTTGATTCCTTTGGAATCCCCTGTAATAACGTCTTTCTGTTTTCCACTGAGAATAAGCACTAAATATTTATTGGCATATGATTAAAAACTAATATAAAGCTTTTAAGCATTTACAAGATAGCTGATAATTAAAAGATATTGTTCAATTAAGAGTACGTAAACCTAAGTAATATTTAAAACTGGAAAAGTCTAATACTAAATCCTTTCAATATATTATCAAAGTGCCCTTTTTAAAGATTCAATTTGGACTTACATATAAATAAACTTCTAACTTCCAGGTTCTGGAATAACTGGAATCTATTGAATTTAACATTGGGGAGGAAATAATATGAGTAAAAATTACACTACACTTATAAGTATATTATTATTTAAAAATATTCCAGAAAAAAGTACACTTAGGTATTATGTATTAGTGTTGTGTTTATGACACATTTACACATTGAAAGGGGTAAAATTTTAAGATATTTCAAATATTAAAAGTTATCCCCAGAAGTCTTTTTCATGTTTTTATTTATCCAAAATAATTGTACTTCCATCTCTTAATTAGGGAGATATGCAAACCGAAATACTTAAATAAGACCTCAGTACGCCCTGGCCTGAAGAACTGTGGGGATGTTAATTGTATCGGACGGATTCATACATACCTCGAATTGATAGGAGCAATCAATTTTGGATGTGGTAAAAATAAAAACTCAACATCTTTTACTTGACATTTTCTATCTTTACAGCACCTACTCATTTCTGTGATGGTTAGAATTCAAGTAGATTTAGGTACATAGAATTTAGAAAGATGCTATAATATTATGGAATAAATGTGTTAATTAAGATTTTGCTGTCAAACAGATTTCTGTTGATTAAACTGTGTTTCCCTTTGACCTACAAAGAAAATTCAGGGTGTAATTTTAGGTAATAGAAATAGTTTAAGAGTATAATTCTTTGGCAGGTAAAATTACTTATGAAAACTCTAATAATAGCCCATTTACTTTGCAAATACTGTATTCATACAAGAAATGCTGTCTAGTAATGTTTAAATAAAAGAAATAATTATGAGCCTTTACAGTTAAATGTAATAAAAACGCCAAAATATTTTTCATGGAAGGAAATTTCTTTTACCCTAGTTTTTTTTTCAACTTTAAAGTTGATGAATATGCATATTTTAAAAATGTATTCTACCCTTTTATTGAATTAACATGACACAGACTTTTTAAAGAAAACTAATAGCCATTCATAGTTACAAATAAGGTAATTAGAACCTTGTAAACTCATGATTTAAAAGAGTGTATTCTGTATTCTTTGTCTATTATGAAAGTGAGACAGCTAACCAGAATATTTTAATCAGATATGAGTTTGTTTTATGTAGAATAGATAAAATTTATAATCTGCCTGGTGGGGAGGAATGTCTGTCCTTCATTTCAGTGTCTTTGTTTGCCCAAAGCTGTGAATATGGAGACTAGCTTTTCAGGAAGACTAAGGCATTTTAGCTTCCTCCACTGCTAAAAGAAAAATGAAGTCATGTTTTCTGTATTAGACTGCCAAAATTAGCAAAGTAGGCCTAGCAGTCATTTAATCGGAAACTAAACAAATTACCCATTTCCTAAATATTTCATTTTATTGATAATTTTCTTATAATAATTATATTATTTTTATTTGAGAACTGCTGAGTAGCATATCAAATATATGATTGTGGAATAAAATAGAGTCACAGAAGCTCAGCTATGGTCAGTGTAGATGTGTCTTCCTGTTTAACAAATGAGGTTCGCAAAATCATAGATGTGGTGTTTTTTGTTTGTTTGTTTGTTTGTCTTTTCTGAATTCCAATAGAACAGGCTGTATATAATAGGCCACAACCAGTTGATAAAGTACGAATCAGAGACAGAAAAGATGCAGTGGAAGCATACCAACTTGCCCAGCGTCTGCAGTCTATGGTAAGCTGTCATCTCTCTCACTCAATGATCTGTCCATATTGCTCCTTACCCTGTTTAGTGAAGCATACCTATTTCTCTTTAGCTGTTTAACAAATGGCCCATTTAATGGAAAAACATGTTTTCTCTTGGGTTTCACCATAGCCATTCACTTTTCTGGCTTCCATTCAATTTCATGTTGATTTGTAAGGGAAAAAACAAACTAAAAAACCCTTGTAATTCACTGACAAACTTACAGAAGCATAGTATTTTGCTAAAGTGGTCTTGGGCTGCTTGGTTTTTTGGGATTTTTTTTTTTTTTTTTTTTTTTTTTTTTGAGACAGAGTCTCAACATTCCAGCCTGTTGCCTAGGCTAGAGTGCCGTGGCATCAGCCTAGCTCACAGCAACCTCAAACTCCTGGGCACAAACAATCCTTCTGCCTCAGCCTCCCGAGTAGCTGGGACTATAGGCATGTGCCACCATGCCTGGCTAATTTTTTCTGTATATTTTTAGTTGGCCAATTAATTTCTGTTTTTAGTAGAGATGGGGTCTCGCTCTTGCTCAGGCTGGTCTCGAACTCCTGACCTTGAGTGATCTACCCACCTTGGCCTCCCAGAGTGCTAGGAGTCCAGGCGTGAGCCCCCATGCCAGGCCTGCTTGGTTTTGATTTATAAATTTAATGTGTCTTTTTAGACTATACAGTTCGGTTCTCTTTTCTTTTAGTTAATTTTTGTTTATTCTTTTAAAATTCTTACCTTAAGAATAAACTTTTTAGAATAACTAGCTCTTATTTTTTAATTCTTGGAGTTAATGAGTTTTATAATATTTTAAAATTCATAAAAATTATTTTAAAAATAAACAATCCAACTGTTCTCCTATAAGGCAGAGTTGTAATATGATCTTGTTCATTTTACTAATAAATTAGTAATAGGTAAGATAAATGAAAAGAAAGTCTAGATGATCGAGTAACTAATTTTCTCAGAGTGTTTAGACTGTAAATTGTTTCTACCTAGATTTATTACCTTTAAGAAAGGATGTTTTCAAGTAGAGTTGCTGGAGGTGCTGCTAGTCAAACACTGTCCTTTGGCAACTAGTCCATTTTAAAGGCCTTAGTATTAAGGTTTATAAAACTGGGTATTAGTAGTATAGTCAACTAACTTTGTAATTTTTCATTATTTATATTAACTAGGCTATCTCCTTTCCAAAGCTGAGATGTGATTATTTTGCTTCTAGTTTTCAATATTGTGTCTCTTCCTGTATATTACAAATTTTCTACAGGTGGTTGAAAGGGAAGCCATTTTCTTGGTAGTTCTTTTTGGTCTTAAAAGTATTTTTGTCCTAGTGTTTTAGCTCCTAAATGATGAAAGGAAATGTAAATTTAAGAAGAAATGCAAGTAAAATACAGAAAATGATCACTGATTTTTATTTTTTGGACAGTTTCATCTGTCACCACCCAGCCCACACCCTGCCCACCTGCTGCTGGTGCTCCCACCCTTAGCTCGACATCACTGATTTATTTCTAAGCAGAGTGCTAAACTATCGAACATAAATTAATAAAATAAAATTTAGTTACACATTGCTGATCAGAGATTATACTATTTAAATGGATACTTTGATTGATTCTTAGATAATTGTCTTTTTTATCTTTTTTTTTTTTAAGACAGTCTTGCTGTGTTGCCCCAGTTAGAGTGCAGTGGCATCATCATAGTTCACTACAGCCTCAAACTCCTGGGTTCAAGCGATCCTGCCTCAGCCTCCCAAACAGCTGGGACTACAAGTGTGTGCCACCACACCCAGCTAATTTTTCTTTATTTTATAGAGACAGCATCTTACTTTTGTTCAGGCTGGTCTCGAACTCCTAACCTCAAGCAATCCTCTTGCCTTGGCCTCTCAGAATGCTGGGATTACAGGCGCCTGGCCATCGTTTTTGTTTTGTGTGTTAATGTGCTATGATTTCTTCATGTTAATCTTAATCTCATAACAGCGCACAAGGAGACGTAGGGTCCGAGACCCATGGGGAAACTGGTGTGATGCAAGGGACTTAGAAGGACAAACGTTTGAGGTAACTTTGACTTTTCAAATGGCTCATCGATGAAAACTGTTTTGTAAATATATTTTTGTACATCTTAATGTCATATATATTATACTTGTTTCATATGTTAACATATGTATCTTTAATCCCATGTGAATTTGTCTAGAAGTCACCAATAAACAGCAAACTAGAAGGCATTGGTGGCATAGTTAACTAGGAATTTAACTCATTTCCAAACTTTGATTCTGTCTCCACATTCTTGTCTCTAGCTCAAGAATATATACCAGGGTGCCAGGAAATTGATGTATTCAATTCATTTCATTAAACATTTGTTGAATGATATTCTGATGTACAAATTAAAATATTGTTCTAAGCACTGGACGTAAATTGAATTACAAACATTGAAATGCTATTTCTACTATTAAAAACTATGGTCCTAAGAGGAAACATAGACAGTGAATGTATGTGTATATATACACATGCACATATGTGTTCCAAATATATAAATTTGTTTGTAAACAACCAGTGTACTAGAATGGAAGAATGTGGGAATGTGCACATTCTAGCTTTGTTATCTTGAGCAATTACTTAACCTCACTGAATTTCATGTTTTTTGATTTATGAAATGTGGATAATGCGTGCCTTAAAGGATTGTTGTAAGAAGTAAATGAGATAAAGTATATAAAGGTCCTAAGTACTCAATAAGCCTTGCATGCTCAATAAATGATAATTGTCCATCTTTCATCCTTCCCGTTTCCTGCCCCCAACCTCACACTTCAGCACTGTTCTAAGCACAATAATTATTAATAGTAATTCATGGTTCCCTCCCATAAAGGACTTATATTTCTAGTAGAAAAAACAAAACCTATGGTAAGTTCCATAAGGTTGATCCCAGAAATTAATAAGGTTCTCCCAAAGGGTTTGATCAGGGAAGGTTTCACAGAGCATGTGATTTTTGGTTTTTTTTGTTGTTGTTGTTTTGAGTCAGAGCCCTGCACCCTGGGTAAAGTGCACTGGCATCACCGTAGCTCACTGCAACCTCAAACTCCTAGGCTCAAGCCATCCTCCTCCCTCAGCCTCCTGAGTAGCTGGGACTATAGGCTTGTACCTTTACGCCTGGCTAATTTTGTCTATTTTTAGTAGAGATGGTCTCACTCTTGCTCAGGCTGGTCTTGAACTCCTGAGGTGAAGTGATCTTCCCACCTCGGCCTCCCAAAGTGCTAAGATTACAGGCGTGAGTCACCATGCCTGGCCTAGAAGATGTGATGTTTGATCTGAAGGATCAATAGAAGAATCTTGGAAAGTAGATGAAAGCATTCCAGGCTGAGGAAGTGGCATAAGCAAATGTGCAAACATGGGAAAATGCCAGATATATTCTGAAAGAGATGCATAGTTCATTTGGGCTAGAATGTAGGGTTGTTAATAGAAATGGAATGAATAGAGATTTACTTTGTTTTAGAAACACTTATAAGGGCTTACTCTGTGTCAAACACTATTGTCAGTATTTTGTAAACACTAACCCATTTAATCTTCACAATAACAACATGACATTGTTATTACTATTTTTGTTATTTTTAAAGATGAGGCAACTGAAACATAAAGGCTTTAGAACTTGCCTAGGGTCACCCAGCTAGTAAATAGCAAAACTAGGCATTCCATCTCTAGAATCTGTATTCTTAATCATTACTTTGCAATGTCTCTCAATTGTAAAAGAAAACTCAACACAGTAGACCTTGATGAGTAGAAATGGGAAATAAGAGAAAAGACTGGTGATTCTGAGGTTTTCAAATCTGGGTGGCTGGTACCATTGATTGAAATGGGTAAGTCTGTCTTTTGAAACAATTTTTAAAAAATATTTAGCATTTCTATTGGTAGCAAAAAGAAAACACGTTTGTATCAGTTTAGTCTGTCTTGTTCTCACTTGCCCCTGAATTTGGTTTTAAAGAAATATTTTTATTAATTCTGCCTCTTAATAGCTGATAGACTCTTTAATCAATTGGTGTTTTGTTTCAGCATCTCTCTGCTGAGGAGTTGGCAAAAAGAAGAGAAGAGGAAAAATGCAGACCTGTTAAATCTTTAAAAGTGTCAAGACCAACAAAAAGGTGTAGTGTTATGTTATATAAGTATGATTTTTTTTTCAACTTATCACATGGTTAGAAAGCTATTGGGTAAAAATACCCAATAGCTACATTATATTGTTCATATTAAGTTAAAAAAATACTACTAAATTTTTTGAAATTTTTTATTTCACTGATTATCAATTTGGGAATCCTTAAATAAACATTTTAAATTTGTTCAGATTCAGTGAACGTAGGATACAACATGTTTACAACATGTTGGTCATTTGGTGGTCATTCAACTCTAGACGTGGATGGATAATCTCATGAAATAACTTGATTCTCTCTTTGGGTGGGTACTGTAAGCCCAATAATTGCCTATTTCTAGTCCTTTAATTTCCCATTCCCTGTAGCTCCTCAGCAAACATTGGCAGCAGTTCATGGTTCTTAAGTCCTCTATGATGTTATTCTGCTCTTTATTTTCTCATCAATCTGGGCCTTTAGTTTCTTTTTATTTGTGTTGATTAAGCACTTTCTACTTTATAGGTCTTTATTTAACAAATATTTTTGAATACCTACTATATTTGATATATGTCAGGCAATATTCTTGGCCACTTGGGATACAATATTAAGCAAAACAAAGTATCTGTGCTGTTGGAGCTAACAGTCTCTTTGGTTGAATGGGAACTGAATTATGCTGCTCTTTTCCAGTTGTAGTAACATGAACATATTCCTATGTGTTTTTCTTTTCCTGAACATAGCCTAACAAAACCTTTTTATTGTTCTTAATATATTTCTCAAGCCTCGATTCTTTACTGGTCAAAGACTTTTGAACTTTTCTCTCAGATTTACACATGCTTTTATATCTAGCCTTGCTTAGGTTCTCTCCTTTTCATCTCTTTTTACTTTTTCATTTTAAAATAAGAGTTTATCATGGGACTTTCTAATACATTAATTTCTGTTTGTCGTTCATTCATTCAAAAAAATATTTATTGAGTCCCTACTCTGTAGTGGGCACATTATTGTACTTACAGAAGTGTTTTTGAAAAACTTCCATTTTTCTTGAACTTTCTTTCAGGTCTTAGGGAATTAGTTACATTTTCATTGAACTTTTTGGAATCTGCTTTTAGTGTAAGAACAGCGGTCCCCAATTTTTTTGGCACCAGGGACCGGTTTCATGGAAGATAATTTTTCCACGGAAGATGGGGGGGCGGAGGCGGAGCTCAGGCAGTGATGCGATGCAAGTGATGGGGAACAGCTGTAAATATAGATGAAACTTCACTGACTCGCCACTACTCACCTGCTGTTCAGCCTGGTTTCCGACAGGCCACAGACTGGGACCTGGTCTGTGGGCGAGGGTTGGGAACCTCAGGTGTAGAACATATACTTGGTGGTTTATAGTGTTCTCTTTGGGTGTTAAAGGAAATTAAGACAACAGAATAACTTTCTCTCAAAGTTCCTAGTTTGTTTTGTTTTGTAAAAACAGTGCTTCATTTGAAGGGGTTGATGGAATGTCCTAAGAAATTAGTTGGGTTTAGATTATTAATACATGTTTTCAAATTTGTGAATAAATGTTATTTTCTTAATCTTGTTGAGATTATATTAAAAATGATTTTTTTTCTTTTTTAGCTCATTTGATCCCTTCCAGCTGATACCTTGTAATTTTTTCAGTGAAGAAAAGCAGGTACTGTTTATGTATTAATGAATGACCATAAAAAGTGCCCATCCCTGTCAGACAGGAAATATTTATTTCTGTATGTGCAAGATATATATATATGTTACAAGGTTGGACAAGGCCAGGAATATTAAGGGTCAGATGAGTGATACAAATGGAAAATGAGAGAGAATTTCTCCCTACTGGGGTTTTGAATGGTAATTTTTCTTAAAAATTCCAGTTTGCTCTGAGCCTTGATTAATGCTAAGTTTGGTGGGGTAGTTAAAGGAGAAAAGAGTGAACATTGCATTTGGGGAGAATAAAATCTCTATTTTTATGCTCTCCCACTTTTTTTTTTGTATTTCAGGAGCCATTTCAGGTGAAAGTGGCTTCAGAAGCACTTTTAATAATGGATTTGGTAAGGATAATCTATTGTGTTTACTTAGTTATTCTGATTTCTATTCTTGTGTATTTTTATTGCAGGCATAAGACAGAGTATGGAAGACGTGTATTTTGGATCTTAACTATATCCTCTTTTACAAGGAATCTAAAAATAAGTCTTTTCTTTTGGAGAAAAGCCAAACAATTGCATGTTTCCATATTTTAGAGAAAATAAATTAATGTGAGTTTTTGCAGACTGTTTATCATCATTAACCTTATTTTCATTTCCTAATATCTTGTGTCTGCTGCCTTTTAGATCACCGAAACAAAGCCCAAGTCATGTAATTAGGAGATTCCTTGTTTGCACTACATTTCCAGTATCTCCAACAGTTTTGTATTCCTTTGCGATGTTTTCTGTAGAGGGATTCAGTGATTTTTACTTTTTATCCTTATACCTCTCTTGAACAGGGAGAGCAAATGGTGTTTTCAGTTTATGGTGAAAAGGTAGAGTCTGGGAGTGTTGTAGTGTTCTGTTGAAAGCTTCTCAGCCAGCAGTAAAGATAGACCTGAAATCTTAGCATCTAGTTTTTCTTCTCTGCTACATTATTTTAGAAAAGCATAATTACCGTACTTGTAAATGACTCTCCTATGATAAGTGAGTTGTATTTTGGTTTTTTATCAGGAGAGTTTGTGCATTTGGGCTAAGTGTGTCTTGTATTTCTTTTAGCATGCTCATGTTTCTATGGCAGAAGTGATTGGTCTGTTAGGAGGAAGATACTCAGAAGTTGATAAAATAGTTGAAGTAAGTTCTCTCTTTTAAAAAACGTTTTAATTATTATTTAGTCCTGCTTTCATACCAAATACCTTTATAAAATTCAGTGAGTATAATTAAAATATAGACTTTCCTTATGATATGTTTGAGAATATGCAAATGTAACAAGTTATAAATTCCCAGAAGTGACTTAAAATTCCATATACTGAGCACCTGTTTCTTTTTACCACCAAGAGAGAACACTGCCAGGCCTTGGCTTCTCATTACCTTTACCAACAAAAAGCAACACCTCCTAAGAGGCCAGAACTATGTACTAACACTTGTAGTTGAAAGTTAGTATACATCATTCTGTTGCAATTATTGTTATAAGGGATAGGAGTCATTTAAAAAATACCTTTGTACAGGCATTATGTGAGCTGACCTAGAAAACTAACAATTATTATAACCATGTTTGGGTAGAAAAAGGCATGCTAAGTTCTTAGCATACAATCATACTTTTGGAGTGTAAGTCATTTGCAAGTTACAGGCTGCCTATAATATAGTTAAATAAAAGTCTTGGCCTTGAAACATTTCTGTTTCTATGTATGAAAGAATTGAAACATTAAAGTAATAGAATTAACAAAATTTTAGTATAATCATATGAGAATCAATCCTTCTTAGGTCTGTGCAGCAGAACCGTGTAACAGTCTGAGTACAGGACTACAGTGCGAAATGGATCCTGTATCCCAGACACAGGCCTCAGAAACCTTGGCTGTTAGAGGTTACAGTGTTATTGGATGGTATCATTCTCATCCTGCATTTGATCCTAATCCTTCCTTACGAGATATTGATACACAAGCCAAATATCAGGTATGTTTACAGGTAGTATGTGTGTCTATTCTGTAAGTGATTTCACTCTACCCCCACCCCCATTGCTTTCTATTGAGTAAATAAACTTTTAACATTTTTTAATATTGCGTTTCTAATATTCTTTATATATGGGGTTTTGCAGGAACTTGCTTTTTTTTCCTGATTGCAAGAGTAATGACCTAGTTTAAGGTCATTATTAACTAACTCTATTTTTAATCCTCTCAGAGCCTTTAAAAATTGATGGGAAAGACCAGGAAAAGGACTAGGGATAATTGAAATAATCAGAAACATAATATATTTTTTCATCTCTGAAAAAAACAAAGTTTTCTTTTGTTCTGTAACTTTATGTTTGATACATGAATGATTTTGCTATAGGCAGCTATTTGTACATTATTACTGTATTGGTAAGTATTATAGCTGTAGGATAGTGAATATGATTAGTAAATATATTCACAGCAAATGTAGGTTTTGCAGGTCATGTGATTTTTTTTTTTTACAGGTCATTGGGTTGAACGCATTGGCCTGAAAAATTTCCAGTGTGAAATGTATATAGAAGGCATTTCCTTTAGTTGTTTTAGTATATGAAGTTGTTAATGTACCTTTTTGTTTTGCTTTCCCCCATTAGATGTCTGTAATGTTAGTATGGTAAGTACTGACTTTGAAATTTATATAGTTGAAACTAATTATACTTTTCTTGTAATTGTAGAGTTACTTCTCCAGAGGAGGTGCAAAGTTCATTGGAATGATTGTTAGTCCCTATAATCGAAACAATCCCTTACCATATTCTCAGATTACCTGCCTGGTTATAAGTGAGGAAATTAGCCCAGATGGCTCCTATCGTAAGTTTTCAACAAAAATAACTTCATCCTATTTCTGCCCTCATTTCTTTGAGTTTCACAAATCAAAGAATTTACAACTATTCACCAGTATTTAATGGAAAAGTTTATACCCTCAATTAAGGAATTTCCGTTTGGGTGTCACCTACTGCAGCCACCCTCTTCCCTTTCATAACATCCTGCTATATTCAGGTCTCCACTGTGTTATCATGGCCACTGGGCAAAAGAATTAAAACATGGAGAAAAGTTAGGGCCAAGCAGTGTGTTTGCTAGGCACTGCAATAAACACAACAGTCTCTTTTCTCATGATAATTTTTTATAAATGCAGACTGGCTTTCTCAGTGATGGCAAACAAATGAAAAAGAAATCACCACCACCTCTCCATCACCTCCCAGTTTAAGATCATTATTAATTAGCTCTATTTTTGTATCTCTTAGTTCCCATTTTATTTCAAGAAAGAATTTGGTTGGCATAGCCGATCATCTGACTTGGTTGCTCTGAGGTTTATGTCCACTTGTGGTCCTATCATTTCTGGCTGGATAGGGAATTAGTATAGCCAGCTAGGAAAAGGAAGGGAGTGTGGATAGAAAGGAAATGATTGGAGTAAACAATAAGCATGTCTAGGGTATTTGTTCTCTCCTCTCTATCCTTACTACCACTGGTCTAGTTGAGGTGCTCTTCCGGACATTGTCACTGCGGTTACCACATTGTACTCTTGCCCATTAGATGCATGAGCTCTTCGTGGGTAGATACTGTATTATATGTGTTTTCTATCCTGTTTCTATCACAAGGTCTTGTATAAAGTAGGTACTAAATTAATGTTTGTTTAATAATTAATTTTTCTTCATTCTTAATGATCTCATTTGGATGCCTTCTATTTGGTAAAGATTTCTCAGCACTACTCCGATGGTATTTGTTATTAGTTGCTCAATTCTTTGTGCATTTGCAATATTGTTTTTCTGCCTTCATAGTTGCTTTTGTCTTATAATGTAATTTGTCTACTTAGCAAGTTGTGTTAAACTGACCACCTAAAGAGCAGGAACTATGTTTTGGTCTTATTTGTCTTTGTGTCCTCAGTATCACCTAATCAATTGCCCTGTATCTAGGAGGTGGTTAACAATCTGTGGATTTTTATTGAATGGATAAAAGTGGCATTAGCTTTAGTCCAGAATGTACATTTTGGCCATAGCACATAATATACATTATTCTTCAACATTGTGTAATTTTACAAAAAGAGGAATCACAATTAACTTGTTCTTACTTTAAATCATTTCTTAATCTCACAGTCTGCTAGATTTTGGTAGTGAGCCTTTACTCTGATTTGACTTTAAGTTTAAATTCATTAGAATTACCTGAAATTTAGGCTGGGCATGGTGGCTCATGCCTATAATCCTAGCACTCTGGGAGGCCGAGGCGGGAGGATCACTCAAGGTCAGGAGTTCGAGACCAGCCTGAGCAAGAGTGAGACCCTGTCTCTACTAAAAATAGAAAGAAATTATCTGGACAACTAAAAATATATATAGACAAAATTAGCCAGGCATGGTGGCACATGCCTGTAGTCCCAGCTACTCGGGACGCTGAGGCAGAAGGATTGTTTAAGCCCAGGAGCTTGAGGTTGCTGTGAGCTAGGCTGATGCCACGGCACTCTAGCCCAGGCAACAGAGTGAGACTCTGTCTCAACAAAAAAAAGAAAAGAAAAGAATTACATGAAATTTAAAATATAGTTTGTGGAATTCACTTCTGGAGTAATAAGGACCTGTCTGAAACAACCAAAAAACTGGACAAAATATATAAAATAATGGTATTTAGGACACAGCATCAGGCAGCAAAGGAATGTGATTGCCAAGAGATGGGAAATGAATGAAGTGAGCTAAAACTTCCTTAGCTTACTGACTGAAGGGAGTTTCCAGGTAAGACACAAGGAGGATAAACTCACCCAAAGCTTGGCAGACTCTCTAAGGTGATGGAGGCGAGGAGACTAAGGAGGCAGAAGCAGCTAAATTTATAGAACAGAGTCCCAGAGAACAGAAAGCTGAATAATAAGAGAGCGAACTCTGGAGATGTGTAGAAGTTATACCGCTTGAGTATTTAGCAAAATATATACCAACACATGCATGTGAAGAAACTAGCCACCCAGGCAGGGGAAAGAACCACTCGAAAGGATCGGAGGGAACCATACACGATGCTCTCACGAGCTACCATTGGACAGCAGCGCAAGGTATTCTGTGTTACCGTCATTGCAGAAAACTCTGTTGCACAGAGCTGCCCTATAAATGACTTGTCTACTGTTAACACTGCATATTAGATCTCAGTCCTTAGTCCTTTGCTCCTCATCAAAATCCTCTGGTGCAAGAATTAAGGTTTATTAGAAGCCATGGTATATACCTTGTGCTATAGTGCTTTTAATTCAGGTCCTATCTTTAAAATGTCTCTAATAGTTAAGTGTTTTCTGTACTTGTGACAGGCAGGAAGTACACGTAGTGATTAGTTTTCTTCTGATATTTTAGTGGATAAAAATATTCTGTGAACTTTTACTGGCTTTAGTGCCTTTTTTTAACTTAGAGAAGTATTCTTAATCATACCAAAGAGAGCTGTATATAGTTTATGTGTGTGTGTTTTTCTGTGTTTTTTCATCAGCACAGACTGAAAATGCATTATTTTCTTCACTTTGTTTCTATTTTCAACTTTGGTTAAGAGTAGGAGTCACTCAATTGGATTCAGATCCTAGCTGGAACATTTATTGGTTATTACCTTGGGCAGGTTACTCTCTCATTCTCCTTTGCTACATCTATAAAATGAGAAAAAATTATTAAATACCTTGCTTACAGGGTGGGTAGTTATAAGGACTGTCAGTAATATGTATAAAGTGTTTAGCAAATAATAGGTTTTCAATGCATAGTTACGATTATAGCCGGTATCTGCTTAGTAGGTAATCAAAACATTCCAAGTAAGTGATTTTTATCACCAAAAGGAGTTTGCTTAATATCCTTTGTACTATAATGTGTCACTCTTCATAAGTTTTTGGAGAAGAGGAGAATTGAGAAATGAAATAAAGATCAGTCATCATCAGGATTGCTGTCTCCTTCCCTCCCAAACACCTGAAAATATGAAGGAAAAAAAATGCCTTTTTAGAGCTTACTATGCTTTGTTTCATTGTGAGGAAATACACTTATGATTCCACCTCCTCCCCCCTTTTTTCCCTATGCCTTCTGATTTGCTGGCATTTTTTTACTTGAAAAGCCTTAATATGGCAAAACCCCAATAGTAAAAGTTAAGAGGACAGACTCTCAAACCAGACTGTCTCGGTTCAAATCCTGCCTCTACCCCTTCTGTTATGACCAGGAAAAGGCTAACTTTTCTGTGATTCAGGGTCTTAATAAAAAAAAAAAAATGAGGACAATAATGGTAGCTACTTCATTTATTAATAAGTGATTTCACATATGTAAAGCACCTAAAGCCTGGCACACATTATGTTACTATGATTAGCCTTTGGTAATGAATCAGCTGAGCTTTTCTTTTAATACTGTAGATACACTTACCTGGAGATCTTGAAGGATATGTGAGAAATTGTTAAGGTGGCTGATTGTTTGATATTTTTTCCTTTCCAGCTGTATGTATGATGTCTACTCCTTGGGCTCCTTTCCTCCAGAGTTTAGAATGACAGCTTTGACTCAAATGCAGTTGCCACCTCCCCAGTTAATCTTCTTCCCTGTCTAGTCTTAGATTAGCCCCTCTAGGAAGGTGGAATGAGTATGGGCTCAGAAGTCAGGCAGACCTGCCAGTATTTAACATCCAAACTCTGCCACTTTGCCAACCTGAGCACATTATTTAACTTATCTCAGCTTCAGTTTTCTCATCTGTAAAATAGGAATAATGCTGCCTACCTTATGGCATTGTTGTAAGCTTAATAACCTGTGTTTTATTAAAAAAAGCAAAGCGCCCCACAAAAAAAACCTTATTACTAAGGAGGATGGTATTGTAGTATGTCTTGGTTTGCCTATGACAGTCCCAATTTAAGCCTGTGGTTCTGGCATAATTATTAATATTGCTCCCTTTCTCTGAAATAGTCTCTTGGTTTGGGTGATAAATATGTGATCATCCTACCTCTCAGTGCCTTGCATAGAATTCTCACACAAATAGCACTTTTACTTTTCTTTATTATTAATAGCTTGGCATTAATACGCTTGGTAGACCAAGTACAGTCAGGTAATAAATATTTAATGAATGCCCACTGCGTTTAAAGTGCTCTTCAGCTGGTCTGCCAAGTTGTAGTTGTAAAAACACTGAAGGGAATTTTAAGTATAATTAAAAGGAGATCGGAGATTTAAGAAATAGTTGATGAAAATGTGCTTTTTTTATGCTTTTCTAGGCTTACCTTACAAATTTGAAGTACAACAGATGCTAGAAGAACCTCGGTGGGAATTAGTGTTTGAAAAGACAAGATGGATAATAGAAAAATACAGGCTGTCCCATAGGTATGTGCTGGGTTTGAGATGGTTGCACATCTGCAGTGTTTCTCATTAAATTATGTTTCAGAGAAGACCCAAGTTAAATATAAAATTGTGATGTATGGCATCAGTGATAGTTTATTACAAAACTGATTAGTTTGTTTCATCAGTTTGTTTTCATATTTCTTCCTACAGCAGGGTCCCCATGGATAAAATCTTTCGCCGGGATTCTGACCTGACTTGTTTGCAGAAAGTAAGCTGCCTTCATTTTAATTGGATCCATTGTTCACAGATTCTAAAGCTATTCGTCTTGATGTGTTTTCCCATGATGCCTAAAGCTTTGTGGATAATTTTCTGTATATTTCTTTTATTGCTTTTTCCTTTCTAAAATTAATTTCTAAGAGATAATTAGTAATGTGTTTTGTTGCCCAAGCTTGCACATAGAAAAAATACTATTTTAGAATAAATTTGTCAGTGTTGACTGATAAATTTCTTAGCAGATTATTATTATACACAATGGAGAACATTTTTCTCATTTTATTCAAAAGTACCATGTTCCATCTCAACCTTAACAATTAATCATTTTTAAGAATGATAGTATAAATCTAGCAATTAAATTTAAATGGTCATTTTATTTAACTTTCTAGGAGGAAATAAGAGTTTTGAATTATTTTATTTCACTTTTATTTTTGCTTCTATAATGAGTTAAGACTAGTAGACTGGCAACATTTGTCTTTTTTTGTAGCAATTTAGGAATAGCTTAAACACATTAGGTGTTTCTTTTTAATATTTTTTACTTCTTTCTGTTACATCCACCTTTTTGTGTGTGTTGTTGAAAAGATTATATGCACATTTCTAAGAAAAGACATGCTGATTTTGAAATGGTAGAGTCCTGTATTTGTATGTATGTAGATTTTTTTGTATGTATAGTATTATTTTGCTCTGTAAGTATAACTACTTAAAAAAGGCATAAAGATACAAATTTGCCCAAAGTAGAAAGCATCATATATACAATCTCAGTTTTGTCTTATGTAAAATGATAGAAGACAGTGGTTGATAGAATGGCAGTGGTTTCCTGCATTCCAGTTTTATTATTATTGAACAAGTTAATCTTCAGCCACGTTTAGGGAGAGTGTTTTTCACTTGAGCATTAGGAAATGTGAGGTTTGGAAAGGGATAATGTAATGATGGTATGCAAACCCTATTATACTTTTTATGTACTTAATATAAAACTTCTCTTTTCAACTAGCTTTTGGAGTGTCTGAGGAAAACTCTGAGCAAAGTGACCAATTGCTTCATTGCTGAAGAATTCTTGACTCAAATAGAAAATTTATTTCTTTCTAATTATAAAAGCAAGCAAGTGAATGGAGTGCTTGAAGAAAACTGTACAAAGGAATTGTTAATGTGATTATTTTAAAGTAAAACATTTTAATCTTGACATAATAGATCCTGGTTTCAAAGGTAAAACCTTGAAATTATTGTAATTTAGTTAACAGTGGCACAGCTTGGGTATTTTTTCCTCTAGTTTACAAAATCCAGGTTTTGCCACATGTAAATCTTGTGAAAAGGAAGACATGGTCTGTTTTCATATAGCAATTATCAGAGTGTTCTGTAAACCAGGGTCCACCGCAGTGTTCCAGTCCTTTATTAAGCAATGCTGTGAAACTTAGGAGGGTGGTCTGTTTTACTTTTGTATTCAGCTTGACAAGTAGAATGTCTCTAAGTCTTACTTCTTCTCTGAACTAGCCATTTCTTATGTTCCACTTTGGTATTCATATCTCATTTAGAAGCACTTCTGGCCAGGTGCAGTGGCTCATGCCTGTAATCCCCAGCACTTTGGGAGGTTGAGGCAGGAGGATTGCTGGAAGCCAGGAGTTGGAGACCAGCTTGCACAACATAGAGAGACCTCATCTCTACAAAAAATTTTTTTTAAAAATTAGCCAGGCGTGGTGGTGCATGCCTGTACTCCTGGCTACTCAGGAGGCTGAGGCAGGAGAATCGCTTAAGCCCAGTCGTTCCAGGTTACAGTGAGCTATGATTGTGTCACTGCACTCCAGCCTGGGCAACAGAATAAGACTGTGTCTCTAAAAAAAATTGTTTTTAAGTAAAAATTTAATGGAACAAAAGAAGCACTGCAACTCTCTCCATATGTTCTGATGAGATTTATTTATGGTTGTAAATGAGATATGGATGGGTGATCACTGAGATAAATCAATAGGCTGAGAACTACTGATTAGGAAATCTAACGATATGCTATAGGGAGCCAGGAAGCATGAGGAGAAAATCTTAAAAACAGAGAAGAGACCTAAAGGAGAGAATCAAATCACCAGTTTTTAGTCATAGATAATTTGTTTCCATTTTATTTTATAGCAACAGTACTACAAGATAGGCCATTTTCTCAGGTATCTGAAATGTTTTCTATGGATTTCACACACCTAAAATAATTAGCTTCAACTCTATGACTATTTACATCAGTGTGTGTGATAAAACCTCATTTAACCGGAACATGAGTAACCATAACCCTTGAACTAGATTTTTTTTTCCCACTACCTACTATTAGGAGAAAGAGGCAAATTACAGTAAAGCTTGGATAAATCAGACATTTAATTTTTTTAAAGTAGTAATTCAACAATGTAAATTTTGTGACTTAGTATTCCCTTCTAGGCTCAGGTCTGTGATTCTGTGAAAAGCAGTAATAGGTTCCTTTGTACTCTTCTTCCTTTTGGCCTATTTCCTCATTGTGCATGGGGAAACAGATGCTAGAAAATGGTATTTATTAGCTTTCTTGATTTACGTTTCCCTGTAATACTGATGAATTTGGGTGATGGAAAGTAATGAGATTGTTAAAAGTTCTGTTCTCAATTCTGGGTCTTCCTGCGTGTCAGTGGTTAGCCGTATTTGCTAACCTAAGCCATACTGTGAGAAACTCAAAAATGATAATTCTCAGTTTAGGGCCTTGAGAGCACAATTTTTAAATGTTTACTGAGTATTTTTTTCTGACTATAGAGTACATTTATCTTATACGATATATTTAAAAATAGAGAAGTATAAAGTACAAATATCTCAGTCTTACTATCTAGAAAACTATGGTTAATATATTAGTGTAAATCCTTTCCCATTTATTTTGACAGTATAATTTTAGTACATTAAAATTTATTTTTTTCCCCTCCTGCCCCATTCATTCTTCTTGCTTTCCTTTTCTTTTGTCTTATTCTTAAAATATTTTTGCAACTGTAGTGCCCATATCCCTGGCACTGCCAACCATAGGTTACTGAGGGCAATTGGAGCCAGGGCCTAGGAGAAGCACAGAGGAAGTCTTGAACTGAGTGGGGGTATAGTACAGGAAGTTCAGGAGGCAGAGTCTCAAAGGAAAACCTACCTGTAATAATGTTTACAGAAAATGGAGAAAGGACTTGAAAACATCCAAGTCTTTTCATCCTGATTCTGTTTGTATTTTTTGCACAATAACTATAAAATAATGAGCTTAAATTTTTTTTTTCTGGCTTGTCTAGTGGAAATTAACACTAGTACTTCCATAATATTAGATTTAGCTTTCTTTAAAAATCTAATTCCAAAGTAACATTCAAAAACAGAAAAATCAGGGCCAGGCATGGTAGCTCATGCCTGTAATCTTAGCACTCTGAGAGGTGGGAGGATGGCTTGAGGTCAGGAATTTGAGACCAGCCTGAGCAAAAGCAAGACCTTATCTCTACTAAAAATAGAAAAATTAGCCAGGGCATCGTGGTGCACACCTGTAGTTGCAGCTACTTGGGAGGCTGAGGCAGGAGGATTGCTTGAGCCCAGGAGTTTGAAGTTGCAGTGAGTTATGATGATGCCACTATACTCCACCCGGGGCAACTAAGCAAGACTCTGTCTCAAAAAAAAAAAAAAACCGGAAAAATCAGTGAAACAAGATCTGTAAGATCTACAAGATCAGACTCTCTTTCCCCCTCCATTATTTTAGCCTTGAACCATTCTCCTCTAATCCTTTTAAGATGATACTCAGCTTCCTTTCCTACAATTGATTTGACTCTGTATTTAGAGCTGCATTAGGATTTTCTTGGGCCCTGGGTACTTCTTGCCTTCTTGGAGCCGTAATTCCATACAAAATTTAAAACTACATTTTATAATTGCATTTGTATAAAATGAACTTATTAATATTTTAGATTAAAATGTTTTTGTTCAATGTAAAAGTTCACTTTTTTCTTATGAAGATAAAAGAAATTAAAACATTTTTGTGGGTCTCTAAAATATACTGTGGGCCTGACGCACTGTGCCTGTTGGATAAGTTGGCCCTGCCTATATTCCAAAGGGTATCCCAGGAAAAACAGCAGTCAGTTCTCTTTCCTGCCCCCACTACCACAAACCCTAGGGTACCCTTTGCCATTCCATCCAAGAGCACTGCAGTTCCCACTGTTACAGGTCTATCCACATGAACTTCATTCCTTCCTGACCTGACCAAAACTCGGGAGAATTGCTTGGGACCATTCCCCCTCAAAACAAGATAGGAGGCAGTGATTAATTTTCATCTTCACATGGATATTTTTGTCCTGGTCCTTAATTGATAGTTTTAAAACTTATGCCACACTTCAAACGGGAACATCCTACTGCCTTTCTTTGCTCCCCATTTCCTTCAAATGCTTTCCTTTATCCTTAATCCGCTACTTCTTACCTTTCAGGATATAGGTACATGATCATTCATCCTGTCATTTATTGAAAGCTGGGCCTATAGAATACAGATGAAGACACCCATTCATATTTCCCTGAAACTGGTAAATGCTGCCTTCAGCCTCTCTCCATAACTTCCCCTGCCCCGTCCCCAGGAGTGGGGTGAGGTCCGTGACATGCAGACTGTATGCATAGTTAGCCTATGCAGCTCTGGGCAGCGGAGGAGACTCTGGACTGAGCAGGCCTTGTGCTCTTTAGTTTACCTTCTTCCTATTTCTCCTGCTGAGTCTGATAACTTGAGCCAGAGGACCTGGAGGAACTGATAGAGTCAGGACACCCTAGGAACTGACCGCCTGAATTGAAGCCACCAAGCTGCAAGTCAGCAAGAGGCACCAGTTCATATTAATAGAATTCTCAGTAGAAATTAATTTAGAGTTCCCAAATTTTATTTTTTTTCACCTATACTCTCCTCTGCCAATAGCTAGAGACTAAATCTAGAGCCACACATCGTGGCATTTAAGAAAACTTTTTACCCAAGCACAAAGAAAAGCACACACATTTTTATAATCATCTACTTCACCAGGGTTAATAAAAAAGTTAACAAATTTGATGTACATCTCCAGTTTACCAGTACTTTAATAGTTTTCTTACAAATTAATATATTTTTCAGTATTTCCAGAAAATCAATATGGGAGAAAAATGTAATATATTTTAGGATGTTATTTCCTGACCTTTTCTTAAATGGTTTTATGTTTGCTCTTCCCCCAACCTCTGTTTTGTTTATTTTTTTTTCCTTTTAATTTAACCTGTAATTGTGCTTTCTGGTATTTTCTGAATTTATCTTCTAAGCCACCTTAAGTCTTTCCTGGAACAAGAGAAGGAATAAATAAGTTTTCCCCACTAAATCAGAAGAAAATAAAAATATCCCAGAGAAGCTGTGATCATGCCAAGGGCTCTATATTGAACTAAGTATGAGAAGGTAAAATTAATTCATAATATATGGATTGTTTTTATTTTCTCCCTTTGATGTTTATGAATGTATTCATAACAACTTTAATTTCCGGGAAAAAAAATGCCTGATTTGTTGTCTTTGAGATTTGCTAGTAAGGATAGTGGTCTCTTAAGAATTAAGTCTGTTAAATATGTTCTCATAGTTTGTATTCCTATTTCATGGATTACCACAAAATACTTGTTTAAACCTATAAATTATAAAATAGTATTTAGATTCTAGCATGATTTAGATAGGTCAATCATATTATCTTTGAATTTGTGGATTTGACATGTAAATTATGTGTTTCATATAAGTTTACTAGACATATCGCATGGTAATTGATAAACTCGCTGCTTTTTCCCAAATGTTATCAGTATTTGTGGACTTTCTTCATTAGTTTGAATTTTGGAATGTTCTGTAATAAAATATGATTTCAACACTTTTGTACATTTAAATATGCTATGTTGTATATAACTATAAGGAATATTGTAAATATCTGTGTTTTTAGAATTATGAAAGATTTTCCTCAAAAATGATTGAACTCTCCCCCGTACTTAATTGTAACATAAAATATTTGATTTTAAGCTTTGGGATTTTTATCTTGTAAAAATTAAGGTAAAACATGCTGAAGTTTCCATATAAATAAAAATTTGCAAATAAAGTGACCATTTGAATTCTTTCTAAATTGTTACTATGTACACATTGAATTGCAGAAAATAAAAATGCCACATTAATTTAGCAAACATTTGTTGAGCATCTGTTATGTTGAGCACAGTAGGGCAGTGGTCCCCAACCTTTTTGGCATGAGGGACGGATTTCATGGAAGACAGTTTTTCCGGGGTGGGGGCGGAGAGGGGCGGTGGCGGCGATGTCGAGAATGGTTTCAGGATGGGGATGATTCAAGCACAACCTAGATCCCTGGAGTGTTCAATTTACCAGTAGGGTTTGTGCTACTATGAGGATCTAATGCCCCCACTAGTCTGACAGGAAGCTGAGCTCAGGCGGTGATGCCAGCGATGGGGAGTGGCTGTAAATATCGATGAAGCTTTGCTTTGCTGGCTCGCCTGTCCACCTCCTGCTGTGCAGCCTGATTCCTAACAGGCCACGGACTGGTATTGGTCCTCGGCCTGGGGTTTGGGGACCACAGCTGTAGGGGACAAAAAGAGTAAATCTTGGTTTCTTCCCACAAGAAGTTAATGGTCACGTAAGTGGGGAAACAGATAAAACCCAAAACGAATAGCTAAGACACTAAGACACAGTCTGGAATTGATTATAAATGCCTAGGTAAGCCTTGAGGGTAATGGATGGTTAGACAAATGAGAAAATTTTCTGGAATGTAAGCAGTGACATCAATTTCTTGCAAGAGGCCACCTGGCGGGATTTGGTTAAATGGCATTTGGGGAAGCTGTTCCAGAGAGAAGTGACCTTAGCATAGGTGTGGAGGTAAGGACTGAGAAGTATTTAGAGAATGGTAGGAGTTTTGGTCAGAGGATAGAGTATATGAAGATGTTAATTAAGAAAGCAACACAAATTCAGTCAATTAAGGCTCTTACAGAAGGTATGTATAAAGTGAAAAATCTCACCTTAAAATCAGTATTGTCATTAATCTAGCTTTCCAGTCTTTTTCTAGCATATGCAAAATTTATAAGTTAAAAAATCAACAGAATCATACTATTTATCTTCAACTTCTATACTTCTGTCATTGAGGATATCTTTCCATGTTCGTGCATAAAGATCTACTCTTTCTTTACAAGAGTAAAAAGCATTCTGCAGTACAGATTTGCCTTAGTTGATTTGATCAGTTTTCAGTTGAACTTTTGGTTGTTTCCATTTTTCTATTAAAAATATTTTTTTTTGCACACTGTTCATACTTCTCAGAATAGATTACTAGAAGTTTAATTGCTATATCAAGAGCTATTTACCCTGTACGTTTTGTTAGGATCTGCAGAGAAGTTTTTAATTCCTATAAGCTGATTTTTCTTAGAGTAGTACAGGCATGTTCATCTTGTTTATGGAACCAGTTTGAACTCAGGCACCCAAATAATAATTTAGGTGGGAAAGTACAGTGAAATCCATGAGGCAGTTACTTTATTGGAACTACATTCCCCTATAGAGTTGTTACGGATTCTTGCCAATTTGCTTAATGTTCTGACTGTAGCCAGCATTGTATTCAGCCTATAGCTTCGAGGCCAGCATTGCCCTGTAATCCTATTAGTACTGTAATCATTTTTCTTGCAGATGTTTTTCTGTATCACCGATTCTCAATTATCTTCCCATATAATGCTAGCTTAAAATAGTGTCAGCAATTTGAGATAGCTAAATATTAATAGAATACTTGGTTTGTCTTTTGTATTTTTCCTCCTATTAAAAATGAGACATCAATTAATAGGTCTATTACCTGTCCCTGGATATAATCAATGATTCCCCTCCCATCTATACCCTTTAACAAGGTCACCCTACAAGGCAGAAGAATTGGAAAGTTTCAGAAAGCACATTAACTTTTCTGTTACCGATCAGTGATTATTGAGCTTTCTGCTTTTGTTCCAAGACACCTGATATAACTTAGCAGTAAATGTGCCCTCTGTACCCACTGATAACTAACTAGGAGGCTGTCTACATCAGACTCCCTTTGTGTAACAGAACATAACAAAATCTTTTGACAAGACCTTTTCCAGAACAAAACTCTTCCTAATCACAAAACATAAACAATGACTGGACTAATTTTTCCTCTGTTTTGGTTTCTCTGTTTGTCTCTCTCTCTCTGTGTCCCCACCCCTGCCACCTCCCTCTGTCCCTCCTTCCCTCCTCACCTCCTCATTGAGGGATCACTTTGCTTTTATGCAGTGCCTCAGATCAGCTAACAAACCACCCCATTGTTGTCAGTGCCTTCACTCGCACTAAAACCAATGCAGGTATTACTGACTGGAGGGCTTATCTTCAACAGGCAATTCAGGTACTCGGGTTCCTTTCTCGTAAGCGTCATCCATTTGAGAACAAAGAGAAAGAGGAAGAATGGAGGATCACAAACCTGATACTTAGCTACTTTAGAAATACTTTGGCTTGGAAATAATATCGTTTTTGCTCCCGTTCCTTAGTAAGCCCTAGTCACATGGTCCCACTCAGATGGAAAGGGGGCTGCTAAGTGGAGTCCTGATTGGACAGCTACTTCTCCATAAAATTCTACACTATGGAGGGGAGCATGAATGTTTGCTAGTGACTAGCTGCCTCTGCTACAGACAGGCTGCTTTTATAAAATATTATGAACTCACCTTTAAATGGCCTTTAAACTACTGTGCTTGAGACCACAAGTTCATGAAGGAAAGTTGACATCATATTTCTTTGAAGCCAGAGCACTAATCTTAAAAGAAAATAGATAATTTATGCCCCTTAATTCAAAGACTGTTAGGGCTGGAAATGACCTTAGCAATGTTCAGGCTTACAGTTCTATATTGTAATAAGAAACAGGTCCACAGAAATGAAGACACTTGGCCAAAGTCACACAGCCAGGTCTGTAGCAAGGTCACCTCTGGAAAGATCCCAGTTCTACAACCCAACCCAAGTGCTACCGCGCCATCCCTTTGAGTTATTCCAAATTATTTTCAATTTCATAGCGTAAGAAACTACTCTGAATATTTTATGTGTAATTCAAATGTTCAATATAATTTATGTTTTAATTTAAAATGTAATTTTCTCTTAGAACTGTAAAATCTTTCTTATAAATGTCCAGAACATGACTTTTATGGAAAAGTTGACTAAAGAATTACTATTAGAAGTGATATAATTAATGGAATCTTACCAGTTTTATCTAAGATTAGCTTTATTAGCTTTATCCAAGATTAATGTGCCCCCAAATCCTCAATGTTTATACTTCCACACGGCCTCGTTGGTCCTTCAATAATCTTAACGAAAACATTAATGTCAAGGCCACTAGAGGGCGACCTGTCACAGTGTATCAGCATCACCACCTCAGCCCTGTGATGGTGGTTGGCCTGAGTCAGAAAAGATTGTATATGTGGCTGAATTTGTAAACACTACAATACATTCACTTCTCTAGTTCCTTGACACTGTGTGATCTAGGGGTGAGTTCCTTTGTTTCATGGTCTCTCCAGGTTAGCCATCTTCATTGCTGAAGGTATTTTATGATAGTAGCATCCATCCATTTATACACAGATACAGTGCTAAACGCTTTACATACAGTATCGCATTAAATTTCCACAACAACCTTGTGAGAAGAGTTTTATTACCCTCATTTTAAACTTAGCATTAGAGTGTTTAAGGAACTTGTCCCAGGTCATGCAGCCAGAAGGTGCAGATACAGAATTCAAATAGATTCATAGGACTCTAAAGCCAGCTCAGGGCTAAAAGAAACCTAGGGGACAATTTAGTTCCATCTCCTCACTTTGAGATGGGAGAACTGACACCCAGAGATGAGAAGTGACTTGTCCAAGTCACAGACGACTCAGTCAAGGCCAGATTGGGAAGTCAAGGTGTCCCCATTCCCTGGGCAGTGCTCCCGGATCACTCCTCATGGCAATCCCGCCTTCCCCGAGCAACCAGAGAAGTCCTGCTCACGTTGATCCTGCGCCATTCTTTACCCAGACCTGACCAATGAGGCCAAGGGGCTGCCTGTTACCCAGACAATAAAAGCAATGGACCTTACACATAAAAGTTTTCCTCAGACTTGGCAAAATTGGAGCTGCTCGCTCCAGAAGATGTATTCTCATGCAATTTCCTCAAAAACACAAAGGCAGATGAGATTATAACACTATAAACATAATTGCATTTTCCGATCAAAAGTGCAACAAAACTTGGGTAATTATGAGGCTTTACGTCCAATGGTTCTCTGTTTTCCCCCGTGACAGCCAAGTCTCAGGGAAATTAATTCATAAGAACCTCGTGTATTTTCAAAAGTAATTACACTCCCTGCCTCCAGTTGGTCCTCCTCCATCCTCTACACGCAGCCAGAGGGGTTTTCTGTTTTGTTTTCCTTTGTTTTTCACGAAACACGAATCTGGGCATGTCACTTCTCTGCTTAAAACTTTTCGATGGCTCACCAAGCTTTCCACACCACGTCCAACAGGGAAGCAGAGAAGATTCTTAGGACGTGCCCTTCTCCACCTGTCTAGTCTCACTTCTTGCCACTGTCTCCACCTTCCCACACACACAGACACACGCATGCCTGTGCTCGTCGTCCCGGTCATTCGGAACTGTTTAGCGAGTCCAAACATAGGCAGCTCCATCCTTGCAGGCTCATACATGCCTCTCCCCGTGCTTGGGCCGCACACCTCTCTGGTCCCATCATTTTCTTCTTTCCATATAACCTTCATCAAAATTCAACTCAAACATCGCTTCCACCTAGAAGCCTCCTGGAATCTCCATTGCTCACTCCAGACTGGGTTAGGTCCTTCCAAACGGGCCCCTGTAACACCCTGTTTTCACCTCTCTCATGGCCCCACACTGGCCTCTACTTGTCTCTTTGCTGCTGCCCGGGCCAGCCTGTGAGCTTCTGAAGGGCACAGACACTGCCTTTCAAACTTTGTATCCCCAGTGCCTAATATAATACTCAGCATAGGATAAGAAGACACTTAAAGCAGTTTGATGAATGAATAAATAATTGAATGAATGAACAAAAACAAAAAGAAGGAATGAGAGATCTTTGGGGGGACATCAGATGCCAGGTTTTCCTGTTTCCTTCCACGAGGTGTAGAAAAGAACCGAGGCAGGGCTGTTTGTTCTGAAAAACGAGCCCCAGAGTCAGGGTGGGAGCTGAGAGCCCGGGAGAAGCAGCGTCGCCTCATTAGCTTAAGTGCGATGAACGCTTCAGGAGACGTGAATCAACTGATTAGCAAGGACCGCTCGCTCCAGAAGATGTATTCTCATGCAATTTCCTCAAAAACAGAAAGGCAGGTGAGATTATAACACTTTAAACATAATTGCATTTTCTGATCAAAAGTGCAACAAAACTTGGGTAATTATGAGGCTTTACATCCTATTTTTATCACTGCGAGCTGTGTTGGAGGGGGTGGAGGCCGCTCAAACATTTTCATGTGTCACCTTGTGTTCTTTTCCGCAGGGTTTATACATAGAGAAAGCAACTCAACATGAAAAACCAGGCAATGAGGTAGCATCCGTTTTAAGATGAAAAAGCTGCCTTGGTGATTTCAGGGCAGGCAGTGGGAGGAACTTTGCATTCTCCGGTAAGTGCTGCTTGTCTGCCAGGCAAACGGGGACGAGGTGCATCACCCTCAGTCCCGGCGGCTAAGGGCAGCAGGGAGAGGCAGCTCGGGCTCCAGCGCACACCCAGGCCCTTCCTCCGCTTGGAAAGATGCCCGGGAACGTCGCTTCCTTTGCACCCACAGGGTCCATGCAGCCCGGCTGCCCTGCCCGGGGGCCAGCGGAGGACAGTAAGCCACACTCTGGGCAGACCTGACTTTCTGGACCCAGAATGGAGTCACCCTCTTAGGAGGAGGAACCACCACCAAAACCGAAATAACAGCACAAGAAAACAGGCCTCCGAAGGGCTGGAGGTTTTTTCATTGCTGCAGAAGGAAAAGAAAAAGACTCCACCATGCTCCATGCATGGCTTAGGTGTGTGACAGCCCCTCATCCTGCTCGGTGACAGGGGACCTAGCTGTGGGTGGTGCAGGGCTCCGTGTAGCATGCAGTTCCTTTAGGTCTTGCAGAGAGGCAGGACCATGCAGTAGGAGCCCTGGATTTCTGGTCGAGAGCTTTCTTGGTGAAATGGAGAGCAGGATTTGGCCGGCAGGGAAGGGAGAACAGGCACGGGAAGCAGCACGGGGCGGGGGAGGGCAGAGCCCCACGGGCCGGCCTGCGCTGTGTGCTGCTAGGAGCCGCGGCTCAGGACAGGGGGCCATAGTGGGGCCGGGTTTATAAGGGTGTCAGATGCCTTTTTGGAAAGGGGTGTACTCATGTTCCTTCCTCATGAAAAGAGAGTCAGGCAATCAACAACTGACATCTTTAAATCCTAAAATGAAAGGATTCCCCTAAACTGGTAGCGTTCAGGCTTTTGTTTAGCTAGAAATCTCTGTTTAAAGGAAATTTTGCATAAAAAACTGGTAAAAGCATATAAAACAGGTAATAGCCAAAAAGTAAAAACAACCCCGACTTGCTAACAACGGATGAATGGATAAACAAAATGTGGTCTGTCCACACAACGGGATATTATTCAGCCACAGAAAGGAAAAAAGTGCTGATACACGCTAGACCGTGGGTGAACCTGGAAAACATTATGCTCAGTGAGGAAGCAGACACAAAAGGCAACATATTGTGTGATTCCATTTATAGCAAATGTCCAGAACAGGCAGATCCACAGAAAGAGAAAGTAGATGAGGAGTTGCTGGGGTCCGGGGCAGGCAGGAGGGAACAGGAGGTGTCTGCTAAAGGACACGGGGTTTCCTTTTAGGGTGATGAAATTGTTCTGGAATTAGATAGTGCTGATGGTGACGGCTGTACAACCTTGTGAATACACTAAAAATCACTGAACATACAAGAAAACCACACTTTAAAATGGTGACTTTAATGGTATGTGATTATGTCTGGAGATGGGGGGGGGGAGCAGAGCCCGTCTGGCTGTAGGGAGGCGTGGCTGTAGGCCCAGTGGCCCTCGGGGCTGATTCTGATCATTTCCAATGTCCTTCCAATCTCCCAACCAGAAGTTTGGCTTCCAGATCCCTGGGAAGTGGGGTAAGAGAAAAGGCAGAGAGATCTCAAAACTGGGCATGTAAACTTTCACTTAATTTTCCCATTTTCCCCTAGTCCAGAAAGCTTCTGCTTCCCCCTCCAGAGACTAACCAGGCAGCCACCAGCTGGTACAGGGGTGAGAGGACAGGAGGGAGGAGGAGGCTGCTCTTACCCTCTCTGTGCCAGTCCTCGGCTTCTGGCCCCATCTTCATCCCCAGCTCCAGCTGTCCCTGGTGCTACAGATTTCTGGGTTTTGGGGTAAGTTGCAGTTACTTCTTGATGTCCCCACGGAGAGGGCCTGCTGAGTCAGACCTCACCTCACGTGTTGACCTGTCATTGTCACATCTCTCAAAGCAGAGCCCGCCCCCACCTTGCTGTGCTTCAGCGATGCTTCGGGGGGCATGGAGGTTCATTGTGCACGGCCAATCCTTCATGATGGATTGTGCACAGCCAATCCTTCATGTCTAACCGAAGTCCAACAAGCTTTTCTGTATTTTCTAAATTTCCTTTGATTAGCATACATTATTTTTATAATAAGAAAAAAACAATGAGGAAATAGACAGAGATTTTGGAGGTCAATTCAAAAGACCCTGGAGATTGCCTGCAAGCAACTGTGAGGGCCAGGCTGGGGTCTGACGTGACTCTGAGAGATGGCAGGACAGGGTGTCACTGGCAGAGATATGGAGTCAGATACCAGAAACAGGGCAGAGGGTGACCAGCCAGATGGTGAAGTTGCTCCATTCTTACAGGTGGGTTCGTCTTCAAGCTATGCACATAGGACACATGGGAAAAGGCTAGTTTTCCAGAGTGACCAAGTGGGTATGCAGTGTAATCAAGGCCCGACCCAATGTCCCAGGTGCTGCTGACATTGAAACCTGGAGCCCCTTGACATCCTCTTCCCACATCCCCAGACTCAGCCCTTCCCCAGATTCTGGGATTAGTTTTGACTTTAGTGAGGAAGGAGTGAGACATAGGACATCTTAGGCTCTGGAGCATTGAGCATCCAGCCAGCCCAGCCAGATTCCTCTCTGACTCACACCTCAATCCTAATAACCATCCTATGGATAAGACCCCACCTTATTATTATTATTTTTTTTTTTGAAACAGTCTCGCTCTGTTGCCTGGGATGGAGTACCGTGGCGTCAGCCTAGCTCACAGCAACCTCAAACTCCTGGGCTCAAGCGATCCTCCTGCCTTAGCCTCCCAAGTAGCTGAAGACCACACCTTAAATCCCAATTCTAGCGTCTACCCACTAGACACTCTGCAAATCCATGTGCTATTCCCTGCCCCAACCCAAACTGTTCCCAGTAGCCTGCCGCCAATCCCATCTGACACACTCTCTCAAGTTTCTTGAGACACCCACCCTTGCAGAACCAAAGGCCTGCTTTACCCAGGCACATTTGTGACCAATAAAGTGGTTAAAATAGCCAACATCATCTTCACTCCTGAAGACTTGGGGTAATGACTGAGGAGTAGGAGAAAGAAACACATTTCACCTGAGACAACTGTGCCATCCAGATTTATCCTCAAATGGATCTGACTCACAAGGGTAAGCCCAGATCTGGCCTGTCTTTCTGGAGCTTTCTGGAGCACTTAAAAGCCTGATGATTTCATCCTAATGTCAATAGACACGTTTTCCTGTTGGCTGATATAGGCCTGATTTGGGGAAGGCCCTGTCTAGAGCTTGCAGAGCGGTTTCACAATACAGATTTTGAGAAGAGACTGGATCTGAGCCCTAATAATGGGCTTGTGTTTTCTATCATCAGATCTTATTGTTTCTCTACTAGTGAGTAACAAAGCACCTTTAGAATGCCAAAGATGGTATTCACCAAAGATGGTGAGGGGCAGGGAGTCCTGGGCCTGGTGAAAGAAACAGAGAAGAAGCATAAGAAACACGCCTTCCTGGCCACTGTTATTCTCTGGTGTCAATATCAGGACTGCCCAGGCTTAATCCACCTCCTCTACTGCTAGTTGTGTGACCTTAAGAAATCTTCTTGCGTCTCATTTTCTTCATATGTAAATGGGGTTACTAATAGTAACTAACTTGTAAGGTTGTTGCAAGGATTAAATGAGATAATACATGCAAAACAGTTAGAACAGTGCCTGGAATGGAACAGGCATTTAGGTGTTAGCAGGTTGGCATTAGCTACCCTTATTATTGCTTTTATCATTGTTATTATCTTGTTAGTGATATTGTTAGTATTCTTACTTAGATATCATCTCAGTAGAGTTTCAATGTGGGAAACAGAA
The DNA here is from genome assembly GCA_963574885.1 of Lepilemur ruficaudatus. Lineage (NCBI taxonomy): Eukaryota > Metazoa > Chordata > Mammalia > Primates > Lepilemuridae > Lepilemur > Lepilemur ruficaudatus. The sequence goes on along the minus strand of CAUYRT010086614.1, from coordinate 46,780 downwards.
ACCACTGTAGGTATTTTGTGCAGTAAGGGATTTAATACAAAAAATTAGATGCTTACAAAAACATTGGGAAAGGGCACAGGTCTGGGTTCCAGTTAAGGTCACCAGGAAGGACCACCAGGTGATTCTTACTGTCCAACTGAGGGAACTAGAACTTCTGAGTCCACCACTAGAGCCTGCAGGAGTTAAGAATTTATTAATACCACTGCTCTGGTGACCACTGCTGCTTCTGCTGCTTTTGGACACTGGGAACCTGTGGCTGTGACCATCCAGGGATCAGGAAGTCAAGCAAGCAGCCGTTGTCACAAATGAATGAACGAATCTTAGAAGGCAGTTATACAGAAAACTCACACCTCCACAGTCCCACTGGCTTGCAAAATCACCCTAAAAGAGGCAGAAAGATGGCTACTTCCAGGCTCAAGCGATCTTCTTGCCTCAGGTTCCCAAGTACCTAGGATTACAGGCACACACCACCACTCCCAGCTAAGTTTTTTAAATTATTTTTTGTAGAGACAGGGTCTTGCTATGTTGCCCCAGCTGGGCTTGAACTCCTGACCTCAAGTGATCCTCCCACCTTGGCCTCCCAAAGTGCTGGGATTACAACTGTGAGATACCACCATGCCGAGCCAAATTTCAAAACCTAAAATACAATGGTGGAACAGCCATAGGATAGATATTCCCATTCTAAAAGGGGAAAATAAGCAAGAAGAAAACAGCAACAGGTTCAATTAAGTCCAAAACCCAACCAGGAAAACAACATTAAATTTTAAAGCTGAAGAACAATTTCCTTGACTTTTTCCCACATCTTGGGCATACTGGGGCAGGGGTTAGGTTCCCTAGGCCTTGGGCTGCCCTGTTCCCACGTTTCCTGGGCTCGTACTGGTTGCTCTGACGTCGTGGGGTCTCCCATGGCTCCACTAGGCTCTATCCTAGTGGGGGCTGTCAGCAATGGCTCCATCCCTGCAACAAGTCTCTGCCTGGACTCCCAGGCTGTCTGTGACATCCTTTGAAATCTAGGTGGAGGTAGCCATGTTCCCGTAACTCTTGCATTCTGCAGGCCTGCAGACCTAACACCATGTGGACACTGCCAAGGTTTACCACTTGCACCTGTCAGAGCTGCAGGTTCGGTACTGGGTAATGGGTAGAGGATGGAAGAATTTGGAAGAGCAGCCTGTATTGCTGTAAATGGAGCATTAGGAATGATTCTGGTGTGGGCTCAGAAGAACAGAAGACTAGAGAAAGTCTGAATCTTCTTGGAGATTACTTAAGTGGTTATGACCAAAATGTTGAGGCCCCTGAGGTTGCTTGAGCCATGGTTGGAATGGCCAAGGAGTGCTGTGCCAGGGTGCAGAAAGCAGAGACCCAAGGTGTTCCTGGCAGCAAGTGCATGAAGGGTACCCCTGGCTGGTCCTCCAAAACCAGTCTACCTTATAGAGCTCTGGGCCTGTGATGGGAGAGGAAGCCTTGAAGATCTCTAAAATGCCTTCTGGGTCTTTCTCCCATTGTCTTGATGAATAGTACTTGGCTTTCTTCTATTCATTCTAATCTCTTTAGCAAATGGTTGTTTGCCCAAACCCTTACATGGGTTTTTTTGTTTGTTTTTTGAGACAGAGTCTCACTCTGTCACCCAAGCTAGAGTGCTGTGGTATCAGCCTAGCTCACTGCAACCTCAAACTCCTGGGCTCAAGGAGTCCTCCTGCCTCAGCCTCCCGAGTAGCTGGGACTACAGGCATGCGCCACCATGCCCGGCTAACTTTTTTATTTTTAGGAGAGACGGGGTCTCACTCTTGCTCAGGCTGGTCTCGAACTCCTGACCTCAAGTGATCCTCCCACCTCGGCCTCCCAGAGTGCTAGATTATAGGCGTAGAGCCACCACACCCTGCCCTTTATGTGCTTTTTTATTCTTTACGTGGTCAAGCTGCAAATTTTCCAAATTCTTCTGTTCTTCCCTTTTAATTATAAATTGTCTTTAAGTCTTTCCTTTCCTCTAGCATCTTACTATAAGTGGTTAAAAGTAGCCTGGCAGTAGCCTGAATGCTTTACTGCTTAGATATTTCTTCTGCCAGATAACCTAGCTTTTCACTCTTAAATTCCGCCTTCCAGAAAGCCTTTAGGCATGGACAGAATTCAGCTAAGTTCTTTGCTACTTTATAACAAAGATGGCCTTTGCTCCAGTTTCCAATACCTTGTTTCTCAGTTCCACCTGAGAGCTCATCAGAATGGCCTTTACTGTTTGTATTTCTATCAACATTTTGGTCATAACCACTTAAGTAATCTCCAAGAAGATTCAGACTTTCTCTAGTCTTCTGTTCCACACCAGAATCATTCCTAATGCTCCATTTACAGCAATACAGGCTGCTCTTCCAAATTCTTCCATCCTCTACCCATTACCCAGTACCGAAGCTGCTTCTACATTTTCAGGCATTTGTATAGCAACAATCACTTCTTGGTACCAATTTCCTGTCTTAGTTTATTTTCTGTTGCTATAACAGGATATCTGAGACTGAGTAACTTATAATGAACAGAAATTTATTTAGCTCACAGTTCTGGAGGCTGAGAAGTCCCAGAGAATGGCACCAGCATCTGGCAAGGGTCATCCCACGGTGGAAGGGCGGAAGGTGAAAGTGAGTGCACTTAAAACAGAGAGAAAGGCACCAGGTGTAGGACTCGCTTTACAAAAATCCAGTGTTGCCGTAACTAATCCACTGCCACAGTAGCAACATTAATCCGTTTCTAGGGGCTCTGCTCTCGTGACCCATCAATCACCTCTTCTTACTGGGTTCCTCTCCCAACACTGTTACATGGGGGATTAAGTTTCCAATGCATGAACTTTTGGGGAACAAATTCAAACCAAAGCAACAATTATCACAGAATATTGTCAATTTTTTTCATCCCCTGGACTTTGAAGATCATGTTTCTCAATCTGATAGACTTTGATTCTAAATGTGACCTTGCCATTTATTAGCTATGAACTAAGTCAAATGATTTAATGTCTCTGAGTTTAAGTTACCTCTTCTGTAAAATAAGGATAATATAATTTTGGATCATTATATGATGATTGTAAAGTTCTTAATAGAGAGCATGGTTCATTTTAGGTGCCCAGTGTGCCAGGTGCTATGGTTTTTAGGATAAATGAGCTATGATCCCATCCTTCACCCTTGAAGAACTTACAGCCTATCGAGAAATTAAGACAAATAAACACATACTTAACCCCAGGGTGACAAATGCTGTCACGGTTTTCTTTACAACAGCCTCTTGTAGATTATGAAGCAGTGGCACCCAGTTGGGGGAAAGGATTCCTGTGGGCCTCCTGTGTCAGTCTCATTCCTCAGGACTCTGTCACGGCCCGCCTATTGTCAACATGCACTGTCTTCCCAAGTGATCTCATCCTCTTGTATGGCCACGAATGCCCCCTCCATGCTGAAAATTCCAAAAATTTTATTTCCAGCCAAGACCTGATACATCCACTTGAATGTCTAATAGACACCTCAAACTTGGTATGTTGGAAACTACACTCTTATTCTTTTTATGTCCACACATAAGCTCCTTCTCCACATTGAAATGGCTCTTAACTCACTCAAACACTCCGATTACTCATGACCATTTTTGATAATACCTTCTCACTTATTGCCCAAACCATGTTCATTCTCCCAGCAAAATACTGAAACCCATCCACTGCCTTCTACCTCTGCTATAACCACACATGCCTAAACCACCACCTCCCACCTGGACTTCTGCTGTAACCACCTAACCATCCTCTGTGAATTCCCTGTTCCCCCCCTTCCCTTCCTGGTTCTTCATCCAGATCTTTATAACATGCAAATCTGATTGACATTTTCCTACATAAAATCCTCAATTGGCTTCCTGCTATACTTAAAAATCCAAATCTCTTACCATGGTTCGTAGGCTCTGGGTCTCCTGGCCTCCACCTACGATAACTGCTTTGTCTCATCCTCTCTGGTCATCAGCCTTCACCAACATATGACTTGTTCCAGTTTCTGAAACACACTACATTCTTTCCACCCTGGGCCATGGCACACAGTCTTCTCTCTGCCTTGAACAATCCCAGCCTCCCCCCTGGTCTAGCTAGCCTGTCTCATCCTTTCAGGGCTCTCTGCTTAAATGTCATTTTTTGAAGGAATTTTCCTGTTGCCTGCCCCTACCTAAATCAGATATTTTACATTTCTAATCATTCTCTTTTACTCCTTCCCTATGTTTTTCCATTTTGAAATATCTATTTTTACGATTATTATATATGTTTATCTCATCTAAGTTCCATAAGTGTAGAAACTGTGTCAATTTTGTTCCCGATGAATTTGTCCCTTGCTATAGCTCTTATAACCAGCCCACTGCACATCCAGCTCAGCAGGGCCTTAATTAACACCCTGGCTGCACAGGAGATTTGGTAGTATGTTTTATAATCATATAGATTTGGGGGCTTCAAAGCCTATTGAATCAAAACCTTTTGGGAGCGGAGCCCAGAAATCTGTATTTTTAACAAACTCAAGTGATTCACTCCTATTTAGCTAGCCCAGCTCTGCTGTTTGGAACAGACTGACCTAGAGAAAAGTTCCAAGATTGGAAACCAGAAGACATGGGTTTGAATTCTGCTCCGTAAATTACTAAGTATGGTATTTGGGAAAATCACTTAATAACTCTGGTCCTCAGCTTCTTTTTCGGTAAATTTGAAATAATAAAAATATCTGCCTCAAAGTATAGCTGCAAGGCTCCAATGCATGATATATTTTAAAATACCTCATAAACTGCATATTAAAGAAATGTTCGAATTTTCACTTGTTAAAGATCTCTTCTGGGTAGGGCTTGCCTCATCCCCTTTGACAATCTTCCTGGCGCAGCCCACACTTCTCCAAAGAGATAGGATCGCTTTCCTTGTGCTTCTGAAGAAGGCCTAATAATAATAATTTACTGCACCTTTTGCTTTTCCCAAGTTCTGGGCCATCATTACTTAGATCCGCATCAGAACACACCCATAGCCTCACTAGCCCATTGGCTGCTGGGGAAGAAACTGAGCCCAGGCAGCAGGAGCAAAGCCTGAGGGAGAAAGGGATGGCAAGAGTTCGGTCTCTGGACAGTAACAAAGAAAGGTCACAACCAGGAACGGAGGACTTCTGTGCAGTTTCTCACCTCTGACCTTCACATGCTGAAACATTTAAAAACCTTCTCAATCATTATGGGCAATGGCAAAATCAAGAAAACTTAATTCCCTAGCAGAGATGTGATGAAAAAAATATATGAATGAACTTTCAAATGGAAGCAACTTGCTGTGCAATCTGTGAAAATCCTGACATCTCCCTGGGTCTCAGGAACCTTATATATGGAAGAGGTGGTTGGACCAGGTGAGTATATATTAATATAAACAAGCAAATGAATGAACCCAACTGCCTGCAAGGCAGCTGCTGGGGAAACCCGGTTTTTGTCTTGGTGCAGAGCACCAACAAGCATCCAGTCTCCCAAGCCAGATACCTTGATTTGAGGATTCCTTCCAGGTCTTCTTAATTTCCCATATTTTCCCTCACTTCCCCATCCCCACGACACTGACCTAATGTATTAGTCAGGGTTCTCTAGAGAAATAAAACCAATAGGATGTGTATATACATAGAGAGAGAGATTGAGTTAAGGAGTTGACTCACGTGATTATGGTGGCTACAAGCCCAAAATCTGCACGGTGAACCAGCACACTGCAGACCCAAAGAAATTCAATATTTCGGGTCATGTCCAAAAGCTGTCTGCTGGTAGAATTTTCTCTTGCTTGGAGGAGGTCAGTCTTTCATCCTATTCAGGACTTCAACTGTTGAATGAGGCTCCCCCAAATTATGGAGGCCAATCTGCTTTATTCAAAGTCTACCAATGTAAATGTAAATCTCATCCAAAACCCACCTCACAGAACCAACCAGAATAATGTTTAACCAAATTTCTGGGCTCTGTGGCCCAGCCAAGTTGTCACATAAAATTAACCATCACACCTGGTTCCAGCCCTCATTATTTCTCACCTGGACTATTTCTCTGGCAGCTAACAGGTCTGCCTCCTTTCATTCATGAATTATAGTCATCCATCCATCCATTCATCTGAAAGTCACTTAATAAAGTATCCTTTGTGTGCCAGGCATCTTTCTAGTGACTGGGGATGTGGTCGTGGACAAGACAATGTCCCTGCTTTTATGAAACTTACATTGTAGTCGGGGAGAGATGACTGGAAAACCGGTTAACAAATACATACGAAATAGAATGTGAGGTAATGGAAAGTCCTATTAAGAGAAATAAAGTTGGGTAAATGAATAAATAGTGGTGTGGTGCAGGGCTCCATTTTATTTAGGGAAGTCAGGCCAAACCCCTCTGAGGAGGACAATTCTAGTAGGAATCTGAAGAGGCGAGGGGGAGAGTTATGTGGAGATCAGGCAGAATACCATTCTAAGCAGAGGGGAAAAAAATATGTGCAAAGGCCCTGAGGTGTACACGACCTTGGTGTGTTCTAAGAATAGCAAATGGAGACCAATGCTCCCGGAATGGGCTAAGCAAGGGGAAGAATCATAGGAGAGGAGTTTAAAGGGTAGGCCTGCACCAAGATCATGTGAGAAAAAGAGAGGTATTAAGGATGACTACAGGGCTTTTGGCGTGAGCAATTAAGAAAATGTGGTGCCATCTACTCAGTGGGGAAGATGTGGGAAAAATGGGAACAGGGTGCAAATTTTCATGAGTTCTATTTCCACCAATTTTGATAGGCTTATTAGACGACCAAGTGAAGATATCAAGTCAGCTGTTGGATAAGTAAGTCTGAATCTCAACGAAGAGCTGCAGTCTGGAGATGTGAATTTGGAGTTTTCAGATATTATTTAAAGCCATGCAGCTGGAGAGGAGTATGAATGGGATGTGGGAAGATAGGAGAGGATTGAGCCATGGGGACTGAAATAATCAGAGAACCGGAAGAGGAGAAGCACCCAGAAGGAATAAGAAGGAGTGGCCAATGAGGTGGGAGAAAACCAGGAGAGGGTGGGCAGCTGGGGCCCAGAAAAGAAAGCATTTTAAGCAAGTGGGAATGGCCACTGTGCGAAGGGTTACTTCTTTTAATAGGAAATTTAAATCAGTTGCATTTTTTGTTGTGGATACTAGGTTTTGGGACTTCTTTCTGACATCTTATTTTATATTTATGTTTACCATGTTTTTTCTTTGCTTCTTTATTTTTCATTGGCTAGAAACTCAATCTGTACCTGGTTTATGGGGAGTCTCAAATAATTGGGGATAAATATGAAATGACTTTATTTTTTCTGAGAGTTGCTTCCAAACTATGCTATTTTGATACTCTTCTCCCACTGGCGAGGGGCTCCCATAAGGGCATCTTGGCCAGAGTACTTAATTATCAACAACTTTTAGTTAATAGTGCAGTCTAATTGCTTTTAAAAACTCAATTTTATTTATTTAAAAAACTTTTTCCCAAAAGGCATACTTTTCCTTTCTAAAATATTTTAATGGAAATTTTCAAACATGCACCACACCAGAAAAATCTTATTTGTTTTCAACTTCAATGTTGTGTCGGGGGCAAGGCCCTCCTTCTCTAGAGGATGGATGTTACAAATCGAGGACGTGGTAGGGCCTAGACCCAGTTGTATTGTGAATAATTACGGTTGCTCCCAAACCAGGGATTGGGGGAGAAATAGTAATCATAGCTGAGATTTACGTAAATGCTTATTGTGCACTAGGCACGGGAATAGGTACATTAACACGTTTAGTCCTCACCACAACCCTACAAGGGAGGTGGTGTTTTTGACTCCATTTTGGAGATGGGGTGATTTGGCCAAGGTCACGCAGCTCAGGCCGGCCATTCAACCCAAGATAGTCCTTGTAAAGTCTTGCTTTTCAACCATTTCCCCTTTGCCTGCCTTATCGTCTGTCTTATCAGTCCTGACTCAGGTAAAACCGGTAAGAAAATGAGCAAATAGCCCCAAACCGCAGGACGTATTTGTACCGGCATTTCTAGAACAGAGATAGCATCTCTAAGGTCCAGTTTGGATCCTGTCGCCGGTCAGCTGTGGGACTCTGAGGCGGGGGCCTCTCGGTTCTCACCTGCCACGGGCAAGTAATGACAGGTGCCTCACAGAGGGCGACTGGCCGAGACCGGCGACTGCGCTTCCCCACAGCAAAGCGTTTGTGCAGGTCAAAGGATTGGGTGAGGGGACCTCCCGGGGCTCAGGCAGGAAGCAGGACAGCTCCTCTCGTTCCTTCGGAGGGCTGGCTCCCAGCCGGTGTTGGTCTTGGCCCGCGAGGGTGCTCTCCCGGGCCTCGCCCGTGTCTGAGCCTGCAAGGGGTGCCGACGGTCTTAGGGGTGACCCTGGGGTCCTGAGACAGGCGGCACAGGGCAGGCCCCAGGCTGGGGGCGGGGTCTAATCGCTTCCGACAACGCCCCAGCGCTGCCCTGATCCGCTCCTCCGCAAACCTGAAAGGCGAGTCTTGCCTCTGTTTTTCAGAGAAGCGAGGTGGAGACGGGGAAATGAACAAAACCAGGCAGGCACTGGGCGGAACTGAGTGGGATCGCCGAGGAGTAGAGAGGAGACTCATCCCTCCCACACATGCCACAGGTGGCCCTGCCATGCCAGCGTGTCTGCTCCTGTCCCACGCGGGGAAGAGGAGGATTCTGGATGTTGGCAGTGTGGACGCAGAGTTGATAGCATTATGCCCATTCGCAAGGGAAAGGGCCTGAGGCTGCCTGGGGTCCAGGGCCGGCAGGTGGAGGAGGAGGGGCTGGAATTCAGAGGGGTCTGTCCCGTTCCAAGGGGATCACTTTCTCTACTATCTTGTTACCTTAAGTGTTACCAGGACCAGCAGCTTCAGCAGCTCCAGGAAGGTTGTTTTAAAAAAAATGAGGAATCTCAGGCCCCTCCCCTGGCCTATGGTCCAGAATCTGCGTTTTAGCAAGATCCCCAGGGCTAGAGCCCTGCCCTACCCGATGTCTACGTTCTCTGAAAGTTCCTTGGAACGCCCGGTGTTGTGGGCTGGTTCTTTCCACCAGACAGGTGGGAAGGTGTGTCCCTGTCCTCACCACCTTAGCACTGGGACTGCCGCACCATGTGCACTGCGACTCTGTTCTTAGCCAGGCCCCTGGGATTCCTGGCTCTCTTCTTGTATGGTCTCCACCCCTGGATGGGGAGCCCCTCAAGGGTCCGCGAGTGCAGAGTGGCCCACCGTGCTGCCCACATGGCAGAAACGATCCTTTACATCTCTCTATTGTTTCTGCAGACCTGTCTCCTTGGGATCTTTACAGCAACCTCAAAGCAGATATCATTATCATTAGCAAAGTGAATGAGAGACTTGCCCAAGTTTTCAGAGCTGGTTTAGGTCAAGAATTGCTCCTCCCAATTCTCCCCTCCCTTGCCTCCCCCTGCCCCCCCAGGAAATCTCACCACCGGTTTGGAGGCGCTGAAACATGGGTATAGTGCAATGTTGTTTTTAAAGTGGGCATGAAGTTATTGCAAAAATCAATCTGCTGGGATCCCCTCTGGTGGGCACATGGCCTGGTGCCTCTGGGACAGTGGCCAGCTGTGGCACAGGCTTTCCTCCGCTGGCCGGAATCCCTCTTTGGGAAAGTGAGCTCAAGTGTGTGAGGCACTGAGCGCCGTAAGCAGCAATTCCTGTTGTTCCCTGGGCCTCGGTTTCCCCATGGGGAATATGAAGATGTCCTGCTGGAATCAGTTGTTTTCGAACTGTGGTCCAAATAGCTCTGGGAACATGACTCCGAATCTGCTCCAGGTTTGGGTTAAGGTGGGAAAGAGAAAGCAACTGGATACCTGTGTTGTCCCTGATTTCAGAGCAGCCAAATTTCTATCCATTTTACATAGTAGGCTTCCTCATGAGACTTTCTCTAAATATATATACACGAGTTTTTTTTCGCCTGAAATGACTTTGAAAATCATGTGCTAAATATTCTCTGACGTCTCTTCCAGCGAGTACAGACTATGATTCCAAGCCTGACTCTTGTGACTTGGAATTTGTTCAATGGAGCATTAAACAAATATTTATCTGGGGTGCCATTGTGTCATTTGTTGAGTGGCATTTCCTGATCTCTGCTATATGATATTCACTTTGGTTTAGGGAAAACAGACCATAGGGGTATGTGTATGACAGAAACCCTAGTATCCATTCAACTCTTTTTCTGTAGCAACAGAGCCATGATTTTTAGCTGGACTCCTGCCTGCCAAGAAGCAGCCTACGTTCGCAGCCTCCCAGGTAGCTGGATATGGCTGTTGGCCTAAATTCTGAGCAACGGCAGAGAAATGGAGATGGTGGGCCAGGCAGTTAAAGGAAAGGAGTGCGCCCTCCTCGTCTCCTATCTTCCTTCCTGCTGGTCAGAATGTCTGCTCAGTGGTGGGCAATACGTCGTGTGAGCAACGTATTCCAGGGAGTGGAACAGGGAGCCCGACACCCAGGCCCTGGACTGCTTCCACCCAGGTTGCTACATGAGTGAGAAATAAATTCTTGTCTGCGTAAGCCACTGTTTGTTTGGGTCTCTGTTAGAGTAACTAAACTAAACACACACTAGCTAATTCAGTAAGCAAGGGTGGGAGCAGAGGAACCAGTTAGAGGCTTTTGAAACAGTCCAGGCAAAGATGATGTGGTGTGGAAAAAGGTGGTAGCTTTGGAGGTGATGAGAAGCTCAGGTCCTGAAGATATTGCAGAGATACAAGTCATGAGACTTGCCGATGGGGTGAATGTGAGGTATGAGAAAAAGAGGAGAGTCAGTTCCAAGATTTGGAAGGATGTATTGCCAGGGGGAGAAGATGAGGGAAGGAACATGGATGGGGTAGAAATCCAGGGTTCATTTTGGACATGTTAAGTTGAAATGCTGAGTAGACACCCAAGTGTTGCTTGGGTGTTCAGCTTCAGTCATCAGGATTTCAGGGGAGAAGGAATTGACTTAAATATAAAAACAAATGCCACTTTTTCTTTAAGTGACAAGGTCGCACTCTGTTGCCCAGGCTGGATTTCAGTAGTACAATCATAGCTCACTGTGACCTTGAACTCCTGGGTTTAAGCGATCCTCCTGCCTCAGCCTACCAAGTAGCTGGGCCTACAGGCATACACCACCACGCTCAGCTGATTTTTTTTTCAGTAGTTACGGGGTCTCGCTATGTTGTCCAGGCTAGTCTTAGGCTCCTGGCCTCAAGTGATTCTCCTGCCTTATCCTCCCAAAGTGCTGGGATTATAGGCGTGAGCCACCATGCCCAGCCACAAACTCCACTTTAAAGGCCATGAGACTGAATTCTTCTCCCAGACCTTTTGGACAAAAATGTAGGGAACAAACTAGAATTCCACATTGAAAATCTGATCAAATGACTGCCTTGTCATTTTCAATAATTGTGATATGGCCTTTAATTATCTGGCTCTACAGAGTGCTGGGCATTGGGAAACCCATGAGGCAAATTACTGCTCTGCGCACCTTGGAAAGTGTGTCCTCACATCTGAACAGCTCAGAGTTTTCAAGGCTTATAATTACCCTCTGAGAAAGCTTTCCAAGGTGGATAGCATTTGGGAAAGTTGGAAAGTTGGGGAATTGGATTTTCAATCCAAAAGACATAATGGAAAGAGTGGCTAGAAGATCTGGCTTGAAGTCCTGGAAGCTCTGCTTAAGAACCTGATGATATGGGACAAGTCATCGCGTACCCATCCACCCACTCATCCACCCATCTGTCATCCAAATAGACTATCTCCAGAGTAGCTTCTTTCCTCTTGAATCTTCAGTGTTCCTGCACCACACACTACTTACTGCCCAAGCATAAGAGAGGAAACCACCTGGGACATACAAGTCTAGAGAGTACACAAGAAGAAAGGTAAGAAATAAAGGGACATCTGTCCATACAGAGGTCATTAACAGAACACTGTCACGGCACTAGGGTTTGGGGCAGTAGAGGCAGAGGAAGAAGGAAGCCCAACCCGAGGGCTGAACTCCCTTAAGCAGGAGCTGTGTTTTGAGCAAGGTTTGGGGATCACGGTGCAGAATAGTCTATACTTGCTTCTCAGTATCTAGCTCTGAAAAAAAACTCCGAGTCCCAGGATCAGCATGGCACCATGTCCAACCCAGCATGGACAAAGTAAGGAGATGCTTAGGGGTCATGGCACTGAGGCTGCACACTAGCTTTGGGTAAGAGAAACAGAACATTCCTGGAAGCTATAGGGCTGAGGGCAGGAGCTTAAAGACAGAGAGAGCAAGGACCTGGAAGGTAAAGCAGGGAGGGATGACTCCTTCGGCATCAGGGGCCATGGGTGGATGGATGACACACGGAAGACCACAGGAGTCATGAACTCCTAAGTAGACATCCACTCAGAGTGCCCAGGGAGCAAGCTAAACCCGCCAGCTCCCTGGAAATCTCTGAGAACTAAGGGAACTCTTGGACCAGGGGTCCCACCCCCTTCTGTAGTCTCTTGCTTGCCACCTCCATGACCGTGGAGGTGCAAAACCTCACACCTGCACCCAGATGCCATCTTGGGAAAGAAGGAAAGTCCTTTGCATGAGAAACAGTACAGATAAAGGACTTGAGTTTAAATCAGTAATCAACCCCAGCATGACTGAATTAGGTAGAAAGTGACTGCATGAATCCAAAACAAACTGAGTTGCCATTAATTGCCAAGTTTAAGGATATTTTCCCCAACAGTAAGAATGGCGATGCAACAGCAGAGTCAGTCAGTTATTGCCCAAGAAAAATTGTGTCATTTTGCACATTGGAGTTTGCAAATTTTAAATTCTGCTATAATTATTTCATTTATTCATTCTTTCTCTCATCTCACAAACATTTACTGAGCCCTTACTTTCTGCCAGGTGCTGGAGAGAGATAAAGAAGATTTTTCTGTCCTCAAGAAGCTTAGAGATTGGGGCTGGGAGTGGTGGCTCACGCCTGTAATCCTACCAATCTGGGAGACTGAGATGGGAGGATCACTTGAGCTCAGGAGTTCGAGACCAGCCTGAGTAAGAGCAAGACCCTGTCTCTACCAAAAATAGAAAAAATTAGCCACGCATGGTGGTGCATGCCTATAATCCCAGTTATTCAGGAGGTTGAGGCCTGAGGATCACTTGAGGCCAGGAGTTTGAGGTTGCAGTGAGCTATGATGGTGCCACTGCACTCTCTAGCCTGAATGACAGAGCAAGACTCTGTCTCAAAAAAAAAAGCAGCTCAGAGATTGGGGTGGAATCCCAGTGCAAGGTAAGAAGTGCTGCAACAGAGGCAAGCCCAAGTGGCTGAGAGAGCCCAGAGGAAGAGCAAAGGGTCCTCAGCCCAGCCTGGGTGGAGAGTCGGGCAGGACTTGCTGGAGGAGTCGGTGCCTGACCTGAGTCTTTAGAATGAGTAGGAGTCAACCAGGTGGAAAGGGACAGCCAGCAATGACGGCATGCGTTCCTGTGTTCATTCATCCATTCACTCATTTAACTAATATTTACTGGGCACCTAATAAATACAGAAACTGATCTAAGCAGTGAACGAAACAGAGATCTCTGCCTTTGTGCATTTATATTCTAGTAGGAGAGAGATAGTAAGCAAACAACAAAACAAATATGTACTATAATATTAGATAGGGATAAGCACAATAAAGAAAATATAAAGTTGAGTAAGGAGCTAGAGAGAGGCAGTAGGGGAAGAAGGTGAGAAAGGGGCCAGAGGCTATTTTGCACAGACTGGAGAGGGGAGGACTCTGACGTGGTGAAATTTAAGTGGCAATCTACTCAAAAGGAGAGCCTGATATGTGTGATCATTGAAAGGAACAGCATGCAAAGCAGAGGAAACAGCAAGAGTCTTGAGTCTGGAATTTCCTTGGCAAGTTCAAGAAACAGCCAGGATGATGGAGCACAGAGGATTCTTAGGGCGCTGAAAATATTCCATATGATACTACAGTGGTGGATGCATGATATAAGTCACTCACTATGCATTTGTGCAAAGCTATGCAATGGACAACAAGAATGAACCCTAATGTAAACTATAGATTTAGGGTGAGCATGATGTGTCAATGCAGGTTTATCAATTGTAAGCAAGGTACCACTCTGGTGGGGATGTTGACAATGGAGAAGGTTGTGCACATGTGGTGGCAAGCTCTGTACCTTCCTCTCAAATTTGCATTGAACCAAATATGCTCTTAAAATCTTAAAAGAAAAGGACATCCAGGAGGTCCACGGTTTGATCAGGGCAGGAGGAGAAGAGAGGTAGGCAATGAGGTTGGAGTGGTGTCCAGTGGCCAGTCCAGACGGCCTTACAGGCCATGAAGGAGTCCTGAGGTTTCCCCGAAGACACTGAGGTGGGAGGGGAGGAGAGAGCAGGGAGCACTGAGGACTTGCAAACACTTTGATATGACTTTCCTAGGAGGTGCACACTAGAGATCGTATAGGAATCAGTAGGAAGGTGAGCTGGAGGCTGAACACAAAAGGCCTGGCCAACAAAAAGCTCTCATCAAAAAAGTTGTGATTTACCCTGAGCCATTGAAATATTTTAAGGAGGTAAGCATTGAATTGACACAATCACATCAGGGTTTTGGAAAAATGGTTTGTGGGCATTTTTGTGGAGGATGGATTAGAGGAACAGGGGAATAGGACAGGAGAGAGGGAGCAAGATAGTCGACGGAGGGGGGGGGTGCTGGTGTCATTATCCAGGTGAGAGGGGGCTGGTCCAAAGACAGGGAGGAAGAGCCAAGGCTTGCTTGGATTTGGAAGGTGAGGGGGAAGGAGGAGACTGGTTCTCCCCTCTCTCCAGTGATCTTGTCCATTCTCATGGACTTAAACACCGTCCTTATATAACAGAAACCCCCAAACTTGTGTTTTCTGCCCAGATCACACCTTTGAGTTCTCATAGCCAGCTGCCTCCTTGGCTTCTCCGCAGCCTGCCTCGCGGATATCTCAGGCTTTGTGGGCTCAGATGAAAGCCGTGACTGGCCCCTCCTGCCTCTTCTCACCCAGCCTTTCTCACGTCACTGACAGCAGCGTCCACACAGCTGATCAAGCCGGAAACCCAGGAGTCAGACACCCCACGACCGCTCCATTGCAAGTTCTACATGTTTAAAATGCATTTTGAATCTATTCACATCTTCCCAGGTCACAGCCATCACCCAGCTGCAGTTGCTGTCATTTCTTGCCCAAACCAGATATCCAAAAGTGGAATGCCAAAGACAATCGATTGAGGTCCAGAAGATATCGGAGCTTCTGTTTATATTGATTGTATGGTATTATTTGTAATTCATTTTTGTGTTTATTTCATAATGTAAATTCTATATGAGTACATCAATATTGATTTAGTAGCCAATACTTAATGAGCACCTACTATTAACCAGACATTATTCTAAGCACTGTTCATTCATTGTCTCAATAACCAGAGGAAGTTGCTATTATTATTGTAATACTTATTTTGCAAATGAAAAAACTGAAGCCCAGAGAGCTCAAATGCCAGGAGATCACATAGATAACAGCAGCTGTGACAGAGGTGAGGCATATTTATGTGAATGCAAGAAAGGATGCCTTGCCCAGCTGTGAGGAGGTAGTAAGCTGACAGCTTCCAGTTCTTCTTTCTGGCCTCCCTCAGCAATTCCTGGCATGCCCCAGCTAAGGACTGAGCAAGGCCTAGGCATTTCCATCCAAAGTAGGATTCCTTGAATGGGTGCTTTCCTTCAGAGCTCCCCTTTAGTGTAACAGAGACTTTGTCTATTTTATCTGCTTTGTGGTCTGATAGCTTCCTCTGCCTTTGCTCCCCAAGCCTACTCCTCTTGGTCCTAACTGCCTCTCAGCATCTGCTTCCCAGTACACTCAACTAGCATCAGCAGAGGCAGGATCCGATGCCTGGGACATCTGGATGACCCTTCTGTGCACACCAACACCCTGCCCTCCTTCTGGTCTTTGTATTTGCCACCATGTGGGTGGTTTGGGTTTCTGAGTCTGGTTTGCCTGTGTGTGATAAAATATATATAACACAGAATTTGCCAGTTTGACCACTTTGAAGTGTGCGATTCAGTGGAAGGATTGGTTCTGGGACCCCTCAACCCCCACTGTGTATACCAAACTGTGCACATACTCAAGTCCTGCATTCAGCCTTGCAGAACTCGCATCTATGAAAAGTTAGTCCTCCTTATACTCAGGTTTCACATCCCGCAAACACTGTATTTTCCATCTGTGTTTGATTGTAAAAAGTGCGCATGTAAATGGACCCTCACAGTTCAAACCCATGTTGTTCAAGGGTCAACTGTACGCTCACACTGTTGTGCAATGATCCCCACGATCTGTTTCTAAAACTTTTCATCACTCCAAACAGAAGCTCTGTAACCATTAAGCAATCATCTGAGTCTGTTGTTTAGAATCCCAAAGTAAACTGAGTTCTGTCAGGACAGTGACTCTATCTTACTTATCTCTATCCATAGCACCTTAGTAGTACCTGGCATTTACTAGGCAACCATGATATTGCTTATTAAATTGAAGAATTAAAAGAAAATTCCTACTGAGGTAATCTGGAAAGACTTCCTTGAAGAGGTGACATTCAAATAAGATTTCAGCAGATAGAGAGGGCAGGAGGGCATCCAGCCCAAGGGAACAGCAGGGTGAGGGCAAACTCTGCTGTTGCCAACCCCAAGTCAGCGCTCCCCTACCAAAACCGCAGTTTTGTTTAGAGTAGCAAAGTGTACAACTAGGACACATTCTAGCCTCTCATTCAGATCAGGGTAGCCATCTGACAGTTGTGGCCAATGAGATATAAGCAAAAGACTAACGAGGATTTCTCTGACACGTTGATATACTGGATACAGGTAGAGACACTTCCTCTTTTTTTCTTCCTCCTCCTTGTCCAGAATGCAGATGTAGTGGCTGGAGCAATACTAGCCATCTTACAGCAATGAGGAAGGTGCCAGGAAAATTGTGGAGTCATTGGCCCTGACATTTTTAAGCCACGGAACTAGCAACTCTAGACTTGTATATGTGTGTGTGTGTGTGTGTGTGTGTGTGTGTATGTAACTCCTGACTATAAAACTTGGTTGAGTTTTTACTTATTTGCAGTTTATGAACCTAGCTGATACAAGGCATGTACAAGTCCTAAGTGATGCACGTCTCAAGGGCATGGAGACTTGTGTCTGAAACTGAGGTATAGAGACAATTCGATGGGAACAATGTCCAAACAAAGCAAATGGATAGAAGTACTCAACAAACCCTATTATGGCCTGCAAATACCAGCCTCGATTTCCCTCACCCTGGCTGTTACGGAACGGAGAGTGAGGGAAATCCCCTGTAGGATGACTCAGATAAGACCCTAAAGAGGCAGATAAAAGAATGAGGAGAGTAGAGGGAGTCTTTGGGCCCTGCGTGGGAAAATAGGCTTTGTCCATGCTATAGCCAGGAAATGTAGGGCTGGAAGTTCTAAAGGGTAATCTGATCCCAGAGAGGCAGGAAAGAATGAAGAGTAAAGAAAAAGGTTGATTTATGGGTGCTACTTTTCACTGATGTTTAAATGATCTTTGGAATGAAACACTGAAATGAAAACAATAATAGCATGCAGAATAAAAATACATGATGACAATAACATACGCGTGAGGGAGCAATACAGGAAAGGCATTCGAAGTCCTTGTGCCCTGTCATATCTAGTCACATTGTAATGAAAACACAGCGAGCCAAAGAGAAGGTCTTTGAAAGAAGCTTCTTGGTTGATGAGGGAAAGTTCTTTATTAAAGAATCCCAGCTAATAAGTGCAGGAGAAAGGGTAGAATTAGAAAATCTCCATTTAGTAACTCCTTAGTGAAATAATGGATCTAGTCAACAACCACCAGTGACAGCAAAAAAATCATTAGGTGAAAAATTGACAGGGAACTTTATAATGGATCAATAAGGCTGACACACCTGAACCCACAGATCAACCTTAACATCACTGAAAAGCGAACAACCAGATTTTAAGTGACTGCTAATACGACGCTGTAGGAAGTATAAAAAAGCCATCTATGAAATATTATTGTCTCTCACCCCCAAAAAACCTTGACTATGATCTCATCAAGCGCCCAGGTCTAGCTACCAATTGACAGAAAGCATGGGGGATACAAGAATGTGTTCAATGGCATCTCAAAAGACACAACCACTTAAGCCCAAAATGTGGAAAATTCCATAAGACAGATGACCCAGTGCATTCGTCAAGGTCCCAGCAGGAAACAGATGGCACAGTCCAAGTAGGTAATTTGAGAAGGGCTTAATAAAAGGACTATTTACAAAGATTTAGGTGGGATGCAGGGAAACCACTGAGGGGAAAAAGGATAGCCCAGAACCCCACAGCTCAAGAGACATTAGCACTGTAGGGAGGAAGGGACAGGGGAGGGAGCAGTTACTGTAACAGAGGATATACAGAGGGTGGGCAGAGAGAGAGAATGAACAAACTATGGGGAGGCCTCTGTACAGGGGCTGCAACCTTGGCTTGAAGGACACAATAAGGTCGCCAAGAAATATTATATATCGATAGTCAGAATAGTAGTCACATTGTATTTGGAATAAAATAGAAGAGGGAGTAAGAAAGATTTCATTTATACACAAATTAATTTAAACATCTCTTAAGGTAACTAGTATTTCAGCACAGTATCAAGTATTGTTGTATGAGGCATATTCTGAATCCAGTTCTAACACATTAGATTCCAACTGGTTTTCTCGTGTCCACTCTTGGCCTTCCATCTGTGCTCCACTTAGTAGGTAATGTGTTTGAAAATTACAAATGCAGTCCTGGGGCTAGATGGCTTGAAACCCTTTAGTTGCCCTTTCGGTGGAGATCCTCAGCCTGATTCCCAAGGCACTCCATGATCCAGCATTTTCTTGTCCTTCCCAGTCCTTCTTCCCTTGAATGGTTCTACCTCAGACATACTGGGCATCTTTGGAATGTGACCAGCTTTCTTCCTAGTGAGCATTCACATACGTGGCTCCTATGGTCTGTAAGTGATTTAGGGCTCAGGGGCAGGAATCAAAACATACTGTAGTTAGATTAAGCAGAAAGGGTTTTATTTATTACAGAGTATGACATGGTTTTAGAAGCAACAGCAAGCCTGAAAAATGAGACTCTAAGACAACCTCAAAGAGCTGCAGACAGCTCTGGCCACCACAGGGGCTTCCGCCCCTTCTGCCTTCAAGGAGCTATGGCCAAATTGGGAAAGTGCGCCTATAGCTGTCTGCCAGGGTCAGGAAACCACGCAAATCAGCAGATAGCCACAGTGTAGGAGCTAGAATGACCAGGAAGACACCAACATCAAGAGGTGCCTCAGGAAAGCCAGACTTCCCTGAGCAGGGTGCTTACTGGCCAGCAGAAGCCACAGAAGCAGGGAGGTGAGGCCACCTCATCGCTTCCGTCTTCCAAAATGCATCTGAGTGCATCTGACTGATGGAGCTGATCACATCCAGAGCCTATACTACAAAGGAAGCCAGGAAACGTGGTTTTAGCTTTCTAGACTAACACACTAGAAGGAGGTTGGAGTAGATGTTGAGTGCCAATGGACCATACCTGCCATAGCCTGGGACACTCTCTTCTCCCTCTGCACCTGGCGGATTACTGCTCAGCCTTGGGTCTTGGGTTAGAGCTCACTTGCTTAAGGAGGCATGCTCTGACCCTAGTCTGCTTAGATGTCCTCCTCATCTGCAGCCCTTCCTGAGAATGCCCGTGTTACCCTGTGACTTTCTGTTATTAATTATACTCACACTCTCCAAGAATGTGTCTGCCTTCCCTGCTAAGCTCCGTGATGGCAGGAGCTTGTATCTATCTAGCTCACCCTTGTACCCTCAATAGCTTGCCCAGTGCCTGGCACATTAAAGTCTCTTCGTGTTAAATGGATGAATGAGTTGAATGATTAAATAAATGAGTGCACAAAGGAGAGGATGAGGGCAAGTATCGTGGGAAGAGCCTGAAATAAGGCAATACAGACATCCATTGGAGAGGGTTCTTCTGACGTGGGAGGAGGTTGCGATCTCTATGAGTTGTTTTGCAGGGAGTGGATACACTAAGTATAAATGTGGTAGGTCTCTTAAATTGCTGATAGACCTTGGTATCATCTAGAAAAATTCATCATATTCTAGAAAACAAATTTTCTTCAGCAGCCTTGAATGGAATCATATTCTCCAAAGGCAACAGCATTTCCTACTCACTGGTGTCTGTTTCGAAAAAGGAGCATTGTTCCCCGGGGCACTGGCCTCTGAGGAGGCTGGAGCATGCCTGGCTACTTCATAAGGTCAGGGAGATGCTCGCGAGCCTCGGAGATGCAGGGACCATCTTTGTTGGGAGGTTGCCCACGGCCAATCCTGAATCTCAGAGAAGGAGCCTTTCCCACGCAATCCTTGGGGTAGTCTGTTTTCAATACAGACTCACTTCTCCAAGGATTTGACCTGACAACTTGTTTGTTTGTTTGTTTGTGAGGACTGTGTCTGCGTGGAAGCCTTCAGCAATAACACTGAAGAGCTTTACTTCTCTGAACAAAGGGCCTGAAGGACAGATGCATGCGTGGTGCAGTAATGCTCAGGCTCTGGCAAAATCAGAGACAAAACCAGTCCTTCCCTGTAAACAGAAATACCAGTGACATTGCAGGGACCATGGTCTTGTCTCACACAGATGTAGAACTTTTGGGATGTCCAGCCCCTCTAGGTCTTGCCCCAGTGAAGTGACTTTACAATTGAAAGTGTTATCACAGGGAGTTCAGAGGCAGCCAAGAGGGAACAAAGCCAGACGGAGACACTGAGGCTGGTGGAGGGAAAACCACCCACTAGGGGGCTTGGCTTTGACACCTGTCACCCAGGATTACACTCCCTGCTCCCCACCCAAATATACTATCATGGTCAGCAAAACTAAAGTTTGGAAGGTCACCTAGAAAAGAAGTATGAATAAGAAATCCATAATATCTATGTGTATATTTATATATACATGTAAATATGTAATACAGCTATTTATAAAACATCAATAGTGCTCATGGGTGTGTAAAATGTGGAGGGTCCACTTGTGCCCCACGAGTGATCCATTCACTCCCAAGTCCACCTCACCCGTGGGTCCTTCTTTCTTACTAACAAATTGATAAAGCCGTTTATTTCTTTATGTTGGTGCTACTACTTTCTTTGTTACTACTTTCTTGGCTTGGAATAGTTGTTAAGAGGTAGAGTTCTGGAGTCAGACTTTCTCGGCTGAAATTCCAATTCCACCACTTGCTGCTGTGTGACCTAGAAAAATTAACTTAATTTTTCCCTGTCTCCGCTTCTACTCTGCAAAATGAGATTAAAATATCTCTAACCACATGGAATCGTTGTGGGAATTAAATGAGGTAATCCATATGGTATTTAAGACAATGCTTGGTGTATTGTAACTCCTCAGCGATATTCGTTATCCTTCTTACAATTATCGCTATAAATATTCATTGGTAGCGCTCTTTCGCTGTTTAGAAGCATTGCTTTCATGGATTTTATGTAGCAAGTCAAATTTATGGTTTAAACGACAGCTGGATCAAAATTATTTCTCTCTCATTCCCCATTCCAGGGCTTTAACTACAGCAAGTGAGCATAGGCTGATTTCGGGAAAAGTTAGAAATGAAAAATTTGAATTTAACAACAAAATGTCCGTATTTCTGAGAAAGGAACTATAACATTGAACATGTTACCTTGAGCAGCAAACAAATCGTACACAAGCTAGCTTAGGTTAGAAATAAACGAATTCGTTCACATAGCAGCTGTCCAACAGTACGGTGGGCTTCAGGGCTGGTTGATTCAGTGGTTTGATGATGCCACTGTGGCCCTAGGTCCTTTCCATCTCTCCCTCTGCCCTCAATAGCATCAGCATCTTCCCAAGTCTGGTTTTCCTTGTGTTCTGATGGTGGCTGCCAATGGCAGTCAGGACATGTGTCTTCTTTTCCATCCAGCAAAGGAGAGCAAGAGGCCAGATACCCAGGAAAAGTCCTTTACTAGGGTCCCCAGGAGCCTCCCCAAGCACTGGGCACAATCATCGGCAGGGAGAGTGGTGTTGCCATGGTTTGCTTAGACCCATCAGTAGGCCTGGAATGGATGCTGGACACTCGGTGCTGTGGCCTCTGTAGGGGACAGATGGCAAGACTTCCAGATGGTGCAGGGCCTTACTGACTTCCACGTCCCTTGAGTGTCAACAGATGGGACACTCAAGGGACATTGCTATACAACAAACAACAAAAGTGGCTTGAAGATACAAACATTTTACTATTAATATGTGTCACAATGTACGGGTCATGAATCCAGGCAGGGCTCACCCTGGAGATACTTCAGCTTCCTATGGCCTTGATGGGGGTTACTCAGCCGGCCGCAGGCCTGGTCTGAGGATACTAAGACATCCTCACTCACATGGCAGCACCCTGGTGGGGACAGCTGGAGACTGGGCTCAGCCGAACCCCTCTTCCTCTCCATATGGTCTTTCCAGCAGGGTAGCTGAACTCATCACACGGTGGCTCAGTTCATATCCCACTTATAAGTGACAGAGAAATTGTGAAATAAAAGACAAACCCAAACGACTTGAAATGCTATGTTCAGTACACATAATTACCATAAAACAAAGGGCATGCAATTTTTAATAATAGATCATTTGTTTCCTCCATGCCCACTAAATAGATGTATATGTATCTTTTAAAATACCAATTTGAAGAGCTGCTGCCTTGCCATGCTGTCCAGGGCGTCACTGTCACTGCTGGCTGTGGAGTGAGCTGTGGGGCTGCCTTCCCTGTTCTTCGCCCCTCTCGGTCTAGGGGACCATCACATGTCCCCCTTGCTACCGTAGCAGTCTCTAGTCTCACCTGCTGCCCTCGTCGTCCGTATTGTTTTCCAGTGTGATTTTTCTGAAACAAATCTGCTCAGACCATTCCTTTGCCTCAGTCAATATGAGGTTCTCTTTTACTAACCAGATGAAATTTAAACTCTTCAGTATGACTCTCATGTTCCTTCACTAGTTGTTCCTGTCCTGGGTCCAATCCCCCAATCTCCACTGTAGTATAAGCTCTAAGAGGGCAGGGATCTCAACTCTCTTGTTCATTGCTTTATCCCTAGCACCTAGACTAGTCCTAGCACATAGTAGGTGCTTAGCAAGTATTTGTAGAAAGAAGGGAGGAAGAAAAGAAGAACATCAGTTCTTATATTAATAGGAGCACCTTGTACTTTACCTACCATAATGTTCATTTCTAGTTTAATGTCTAACTTCCTTACTAGATGGTAAGGTCCAAGGGGGTAACAAACGTACCATATTCTCTACACCTAGCACAGTGCCTGATGTCAAGTAGATGCTCAAAAAATACCTGTAAAGTCAATGAATTCATTCATAACACTGTGATGTGCACTTAAGCTACATACAAAGAGGGCTGGAAGCCAGAAGGCAAGGCCAGTGAATCCTCTGGAGTTTGGGGGTAGGCACGGGAAGGGGGCAGGACAGGAACAAGTCCTTGGAGAGAAATGGCCCATGGCTGGGCAATTGGTACCCTTTAAGCCTATGGTCCTGGAAGGTTGAATACTTTGTTCAGTCCTCATATCTTTTTTGGGTATCTAGTTTTCTTATTTGGCATGAGTATCCAACCCTGCTAGTATTTTTCCAAGAGAGCAAGTCTTCTGAACTGATGCATGGACTGTCTTGCCTCAGTCCCCTGGAATGTGACCTCATTCTGTCCCCAAGTCAGTGCCCTCATTAATCGGCCTGCCCAGTCTTGCTCTATCAGGCAGGCTGCCAGGCATGCACCTGACAGGTGAGCTCCAAGTTCAGGCACTGAGGCAGCCTTTGCTGTTTGAGAGCATGAACTTCAGAGACAAAAGCGCCACGGTTTGGATCCTGAGCCCATCCCTTACTGGGCAAGTTACTTCTCTGTCTGAGCCTTGACTCCATCATCTGTAAAGTGGACCTAATCATAGCCCCTAATTCATAGTATGTTTGTGAGGATTAAATTAGATAATCCATGAGACTACACCACAGAGAGTTCAAAAAACATTGAGTTGTATTTTTATGCTCAAGGATTTTCCTCGCCCTTTGGCAGGCCGTGAGTTTCTCTGAGATACAACAGGGATGGAGGAGGGAGGGGAAGGAGACCTAGCATGCACTAAGCACCGTTGATGTATCAGAATCTGTGCTGGCACATCCATGAGGGTCATCTTCCCCAGACCCCTCGACAAGCCCATGCTGTCGTGTGTAACATCAGTGCTGTTTCCAGTGGAAGGAATATAGATGGTAGAATAGACAAACCTGGGTTGGAATCCAGGTTCTGAAACTTGCTGGCTGTGTGAGACTGGGCAAGACATTTCCTTCCCTGAGCCTCAGTTTCCCTCCAGTTATGGCAGTACCCACCTGAGATGCTTGTGGTGTGGATTGCGTGAGCTAACACCAGGTGAAATGCCTAGCCAGATGATGCTCAGTACCTGTGAGTTTCTTCATTTCCAAGGGGACAGATGGTGGAGAGCAGAGCTTGAATAGAGAGAGGGAGAACATGGGGACATGCCAGGAGGGGCCCCCCCCTGGGCATCAGGATCTTGGGGACACATTTCTCATACCCCCACACCAGAAAACTGAGCTCCTACAAATGCCATGAAAGGACCTCCCCTTTGGGCTGGCAAAAAGACTCAGATGGCTGGCTCCATCCTTCCCTGACCTTCCTGGGCCCAGGGCATGGGAGGGGATGGTAATGATAGAGCAGAAGAGAGTCCACACAGCAGTTGTAAAGGTCAGCACACCTGGATTTTAGCTCTGGCTCTACCACTTATCAGCCATGTGACTTTGGTCAAGTCTCCTGATGAGCTGAGCCTCAGATCCCCTTCTAAAATGGGGATACTATCATGTGTCCTGGTTATCCATTGTTGCTTAATAAACCATCCCGAATCTTAATGGCTTACAACAATATCACTGCTCATGGTTCTGTGTTGACTGGGTTCAGCTGGGTGGTCCTTCCTTGGGGTCCTATGCAGCTGCAGTCAGATGACAGCCCTCATATTCTAAGATTCCCTTCAAACATCATCTTTTCTGCTAGCCTGTCACAACTCTTGCCCTCACTGCTGCCCCATGTGAATGTTGGATTCAAGTCCCCTTCCGTGTGCTCCCATAAATCCCGTGCTCACTGCAGACTGGCCTTCTCACCATTCCTCACGTGGGCCAAGTGCGGTTCTGACTCAGGGCCTTTGCACGTGTTGTTCCCTCTGCCTGGGATGTGCATTTCCTAAATATTCGCTAAATGCCTGGCCTCCTCACTTCATTCATGTTTCTGTGCAAATCTCGCCTCCCCAGAAGTGCCTGCCTGACCAGCCAATCTAAAACAGCAAACCTCCCTCCCCCACTCCCCTTAACCTGCTTCTTTGCCAGCAAAGCACCTGTCATCGGCGCAGCGTCTATGCAGTGGCAGGCTGCGAGAGCCAATTGTGCACATCTCTCCCAAGCCGGTGCTCTGGGATGCTGTGTTGGTAACTCAAAATTGGCCAAGGGAAGAGTATTTACACCAAGAAAATCATCGAAGGCTACAAACTAGGGTATTCTCTCTCTCTTTTTTTTTCCTGCAGAACCTGTTGTCAAGCACCTACCTGCGCAGTACTGTGTCTATGTGTTGTTTGCTGTGTATCTCCTCCCGTAGATCGTGACTTCCACGAAGGCAGAGACTTTACTAGTGCTGTATTCCCAGCATCGCGTTCAGAGCCTGACACAAGTGTGTGCTCAGTAATGTTGAATGACTGAGCAAATGCACAGACCAACCAATGAGAAACAATAACCACACCGAGTTGTAACGTGAGCTCACTGAAAGCAGGTGTTGGCTCTTTTTTCATCTTTTGTACCCGGCACAGACCTTGACACACAGAAGGGGCTCAGGAAATGTTGATAAACAAGTGAATGCAGTCTGCAAAGAGCCGTTTCAGGATCGAATCCAGCTGCCCTGATGAGCATAACAAACTAGACTGAACAACTTCTCAGGTATTTTCATCATGTACCAAAGACAACACAGGCAGGGAAACAGCACTGGCTTGGAAGGTAGGAGCCCAGGTTTCTAATCCCAGGGTGGCTATGCTTGCTATGTGATCTCAGGCAAGTCACTTCCCCATCTCAGGCCTTAGTTTTCCTATCAGTAAATGTGGCCGTTGGGAATAGATGATGTGGTCCCTTCTAACCCACAAACTGTGTCTGAGTTTGTGTCTGGAGCTGCCCTAGGTGGGGCTGCTCTAGAGTAGGGCAGGTGTGGGCAAAAGGTGGCTGACCTGGAAGAACATCCCTCCTACAGGTGCAAGAGGCAGGTCGTTCCCAGCACCCCACAGCTGGAAGACGGCACAGTGCTCCAGAGCCTGGAACACTGGAGGCTGAGGTGGGCCCCTCTCTCCTGAATCTCTCCCTCTGCCCAGAAACCATCCCAGCTCCTCCCACCTGCACAGTACTTGGCACCTAACTTGAGGCCTCCCTGAAAATAATTAGAGCTTTGGTTGCTTGGCCTCCGCAAGCTGGATGTGGACAGGAAGCCCTGACACAGGGAGGGGCAGGGAGGCTCTATATGTCTTGGGAACCTTGGCTCCTTTTTGAACAGTGGCTGAGTTGGCCGGCCAACACCTTGTTTCCTGTTGTTATTTATGCTACATGGAGCATAAGCAGCTCACAGTAGTCGAAAGAGCCCTGCTTTGGATAACAGACGCTGGCATGTATTGAGTGCTTACTGCATGCCAGGTGCTGCTCTAAACTAAGCCTTAGTAAAGTACAGACCATTGGCCAAATCCTGTTTTTGTACAGTCCGTGAGCTAAGAATGTTTTTTTTTACATTGTTAAATAATTATATAGGTACCTCCATAATCATCTTCAATTGTGCTTCTTAGTCCACAAAGCCTAAACTATGTATCTAGCCTTTAACAAAACAATTCACTAATCCCTGCTCTAAGTTTTTAACATGGATTAACTCCTAATCCTCATGATAACCCTATGGAGTAGGTTACTATTATTATCCCCATCTGACAGATGAACAAATAGAGGCATGGGGAGGTTAAGTGATTTATTGAGGTCAAATATTAATACCTAGAAAATGATGAAGGCAGGATTGGAACTCAGGTAGCTGGTTTCTGAGTTCCTTAAGATCAAACCACCTGATGTTTTCATCTATGTGATGAAAACACACATAGCTATGTGACCTTGAGCAGGTCATGTCACTGTCCCTGTTAAATGAGGTAAGGTGATAAACTCCATCGGCAATTCCAAGCTGAGGGTGGAAGGGTCCTTAAAATGAATAAACTTTAGGGAGTCTGTGATACTCCCACGGGAAACTGTAAAAACATATAATGTGTTTGCACACAGTTGCATTTATTTGAGAAGAGGATCCTTCACTTCCCTTAGAAATGGATTCTATGATTCAAAACAGATTAGAACTACTGCACTAGCTTTTTTGGAAGGTCGTTTCCAGCTTTAACACTCTTCGATGTTATTTATTTGTGTTTTTTTCCCCCTTGCGTGTTATCTCTTTGTCTTTTCTGCCCACGTGCTATTTATTTCAGTTGTCTTTTTTTTTTTTTATTAATAAATGCCAATGTTATCTATTGGGTTGTGTTCCCCCCACCTCCAAAACTCTACACACTCATCACTGAAAAGAAACTAGACAAACTAAAGAGGCAGTTAGGTTTTTCTACTGATGTATTCTGCGCCTCTAGGTAAATCATCTGCATTAGTGGGGAAGACAGGAAGTGTGGTTTACAGCTCTTTATTGTAATTATTCACACACTTCTGTGCTATTTATTCAACAAACATGTAGGAAGCCCCCACCAGGTGGTGGCTGCTGTGTGGACTGTGAGGTCCTCAGAGTCGGGGGTTAGGTGCTACGTGACTTTGTGCTCCCTCGGCCCAGGACAGGCCTGGCACCCGGCAGGCACTCACTGGAGGAAGCGTGGCTGGATGAGTAGGTGGCTGAACGGATGTAGGAAAGTTTAGTAGTGCGGCTGGGGAAAGGAGGTTCGGGCTGCTGAGCAATTTACTTCTGTTGGTTTCTAGTGTCTTCCACTTCTCAGCCTCCCATGATCTCCGAGCAGCTTTGGAGGGCGGACTTCATTTTCCATCAGTCATGGTTTGGCAGAGTATAGCTGAAGTTCAGCTGACGGAGCCAGGATTTCTCACATGAATTTTAAGAAATGAGTCCAATGTCTTGCATCTCACTAAGGCCAGAGGAACAAAGGGGACTTTCTTGTATCCCGATAAGGCCAGAGGAACAACAGAGCCCCTGTTCTCTGGGGCCCACACATCCCAGAGTTAGAGAACAATGAAGTCCCCTCTTCCTTCCTTGCCTCATTCTTCCCAGACTTCTGAACTGCTCTCAGCCTCTACTTCCATCCCTGCCCGGTGTGGGTCTCGTGACTCATAACCGCTGAGAGTAGGAGTGGAGGCAAGCCCTCGGCACACTCAGCCGGCACCGATGCGACCGGGGTGTCCCAAGAGGGGCAGCAACCAGGGCAGGGAGGAGCAGGGAGGAGCGGAGAGCAAACCTCCACAGAGGGGACGCTGAGGGTATTTGTGCCTGTGGGAAGGGCAGCATAGAGCTGGGGAAAGCATCTCCTGCCGGGGAGACTGGAAGGTTCTGTCTTGCTTTCTTGCTTTGGACAAGAAACTCACCCACACTAGGCTGGGTTTATTCATCTGCACAGCACCCATAAGTCTGTTTTCCCAAAAGGGCGAGGCTCAACCACGATGTCAGACAGCAAACCTGTAAGTGGTCGGATAAAATCGTAGCCTTATCCTTACTTAGATTCATCTGATAGGCTATTTTTGATATTCTGATTCATCAGAAGAAAGAGAGGTTGGAATGTGGTTTGAACTTGTACATTAGTGAACTTCTGCACCAGGGCGTTGGAGTTTTAAACATTTGGGTTCAGGAAATTCACATGGTATCACAGAAAGAGCATGTAGTCTCAGAAAGAGACAAAAATGAATGTGAATTCCAGCTGTGCCACTTACTCTCTGTATGTTCTTGGACAAGCACCCTTTGGCCTGAGTTTCCTTATTTATAAAGTGAGAATAACAAAATCTACCTCCTTTAGATGTTTTAAGAATAAAGGTAACTAACATGTGTTGATCTGCTGGCCCATAATAGGCTCTCAATAAATTGCAAAGTCAGGTGCAGTGTCTCATGTCTGTAATCCCAGCACTTTGGGAGGCCAAGGTGGAGGATTGCTTGAGGCCAGGAGTTTGAGACCAGCCTGGGCAACATAGCGATCTCTACAAAAAATTTTTAAAAATTATCCAGGTGTGGTGGTACAGAGAACATTGATAGATAGGTAAGGGGCAGTTTGGGTTGCTCCTTTGTTCCCAGGCAGGGGAGTAGAGAGGCAAGACAACAGGAGTAAAGCCTGCTCCATAGCTGCCCCAGAACTTTCTGCTGGAATCTCCCGAGACTGCCTGGTCACATGACTTTACTTGCCGGACTGGGCCACTGGTGGAGACAACGCCTGCCACAACCTAGAGTGAGGCTGGGAGAGGAGGGGGAGAGAGCATGGGATAGGGATGCTTCACCCAGCCAAGGGCATGGAACAGGCAGGGAGAGAGCAGGAGAGGGGAAAGACTGGGGGGCAGAGGAACTGGCTTCAGATTCCTGAGGAACCAACCAGCGAAAGGGAAAAATCACTTACATTTTCTTGTTCCAAGAGCAGAAATTTAGATCAGTTTGTAAAAATTATAGAGGCACAGAATTTCCCTAAGTACTATGATGTACTTTCTAGTGAAGCTGCTTGGGACTGGAATGGACTGTTTTGAGGGGAGCGAAGGATGTTTTTTCACCATAGATAGTGTGTAAGTATCTGTTTAGGATTCTGAGAGTCCCCTCTTTGGGTGGGAGACTAGAATACACACCCTCCAAGATCCCTTTTAAGGCGCATCACTTGGATCAGGACTGCCCAGAAAGGCAGACTAATCTGGGGCAGCAGCAGCACATTGGAGACCTCCCGACACCTGCCCTTACTTCCAGAATAGCTGGAAGTGGTTGGAAGCAGCCAGCACCTCCACTCCCCTTAGCAGGGCATCACACACCACCTGGCCAGCACTGGGAAAGGAAGCACCGTGACTCATCAGTGTGGGGTTCCAGCAATGTGGCTGCCTCAGGATTTCCCAATCCCTCTTCATTTGTTGCCAAATCTCTCCGGAAACTGCCGGGCCCAGTGAGATTAGCTACGAAATAAGCACACAGTTTTGGGGTGTTTTACTGGCTTCCCCCCAAGTGTAAACCCTTGAAAAGGAAGCCAGCTAACCTGAGAAAGAGGAATAGATGGGCATGAGAAGAGAGACATTCCTGGTTTGCAATTCATGGCGAGGACATCATAGACAGAAGATCATGGACGGAAGATACTGAAATGAAACCATGACACACACTTTCAAGGTGAAATTGGTGTCACTTTTCAAATCTGGCTGAGGTACAAAAGCCCAACAGAACCATGGACGTCACAGCCAACCTCTCCTAAAAACCCCAAGTGAGGCCCCACCCAAAGGAACAAGAACTGAGAAATGTTGTCTTCTCAGAAAAGTGGAAAGATCCAACACTCCCTAGGCAGCCAGGACCCAGGCCACACCTACTTTACCATCCTGACGTCCTGGACCTACTCTCCGGCTCTTTCACGACCCCTCAGCACGAGACTACGCTACGTCATGGAGAAATGTTCCTGTCACCAGGCCGGGGTTCAAATCCCTTCTGGCCTGGTTTCTGTGTAAACTTAACCTCAGCTTACTGATCAGGGGAGTGGTGACAAGAGTAATTATTTTGTAGAGTTGCTGGGGGAATTATAGGGAATTTATAATGTAATCAATAAATGGCAGTTTATATTAATAACAGAAAATATGGAAATGGAGAAAAAGACAAGAAGCAGCAAAAACAGAAACTTTACCCCCAAAACCTTCCTCAAAAACTTACTTTGAGGTATTGACTTGAATTTTTTTTTTATTATGAACATTTTAAGCAGACAGGGAAATACAAAGAGTACCCATCCTCTGCCTAGTTTGAGTCCTTATATTTTGCTATACTTGAGTCACAGTTTTAAAGAAATGAAACATTGAAGACACAGCTGTGTGCCCCTTTCCTATTCCATTCTTCCCACACGTGCCCCCCAGCCCCTGGGCTGACTTCCTATTCTTTCCATGTTCCGTTTCCTGGGGTCTCCTTCCTCTAACCTGCGCTATCACCAAGGCTGGCTTCTCCTTCTGCATTTTCCCTACGCTGGCTAAAGAGCTATCTGCTTCCCCTAGGACTCCAGGCTCCCTCTGAGGAGGAAGGGAAACCCACTGCCCGCTGTCTCAAAAGGTGCTCCTTATGGAGGACGATGCTGACGGTGGTCAGGCCAGCAAGAAGAGAGAAGACCCTTCCTGGCACGGCGTTGGGCAGCCTCAGAGATGCTATACCACTGGATCCTCGCAACATGTCTACGAGGTATGATCCTTATTTTGGACAAAAGGAAACCAAAGGAAAGAACCTGCCCAGGGTCCGTGGCTAATACCTGGCAGTGCACAATTCAAACGCAGGCTGTTTCTTTGTAGCGGAGCAGAGATGACAGGGACGACTTCTACTCCAAAGTACGAGGCATTGGCGGTTAATGACATAAGTCCTGGGGTTCACAGTTGTGCCTGACACAATTAGCTATTTGATCATTCTTCATGAAATCAAAACTTTCTAAAAATATTTATACAAGTAAAAGAAAGAAAAAGAAAATCCAAGAAACATGAGATGAGACTGTAACCTCTTTCATCCCTTTGTTAGTTTCATCTTTGTTAATTTCTGTATACATTTGTGGTCAGGAGACCTGGATTCTATGTCTGGCCTCACCATTTATAAGCATGTGACCATGGGCAAGTCCCTCCCTCCCTCTCCCAAGACCTCTGTTTCCACATCTGTAAAACAGGGATAATAATATCTTCCCTGCCTAGCCCCCAGGGGTGTTGTAGGATACCAGCAGACAATGGAAGCAAATATACTAAAGCACTGTCTGCATCTAGCTGTTCCACATAGTCCTGTGTTTGAAGGTCAGGGGATGATGGGAGCTCTCAGGCAGCTCTCCAACCTAGCACCCGGCTCCTTGGACTTGGTCTTCAGTAGTCCCCATAATTACAGGCCTCATGCAGAACCCTTTAATGATCTCAAAGCATGCTCACATTCCTAAGACGGTCGATAATAATAGATGAGATTATTTTACTTACTACTTGCCAAACACTGTGTTGGGTATTTTAAATTCTTTATCTTGAATCATTAATATAATTCTGGGTGGTAAGTGTTTTTTTTTTTTAAAGTAATCAAACACAGTTTTATTTTTGTGTTTTGTTTTTATATATCATACTCTTTAATATTACATAAAACTCACACGTTGGTATCATTCTTACACCAAAGAGAATCAGATAATCACCAAGAGTTTATGAAACAGAGCACAAAAATAGCTGAAGCATAAAGTTCAATGGGGGAAACACGTGTTCTTAATAACAAGGTGGGAAATCATCCTATTCACAGACATTGGGCAATGTAGGCATTATTACCCTTGTTTTATGATTAGGAAACTGAGGGTCAGAGTGGGGAAAACAACTTGCTGGAAACCACACAGAAGTGAGTGGTGTGAAGCCAGAATTTGAGCCTATCTCTCACTGGACCCCAAATCCATTTTCTTTAAACTACCCTACATGCTTGCCTCCAGAATTCCAGGCTGCTGTTGGGCTCATCAGATCACATCTCTTCTCCTTACAGGCACAAGGCTGATAAAAGTTTAGAATCATGCATAAAAGCAAAAGTCACACTCAGGCCATCATTACCCAGAGTTTCTTGAATTAGGGTGTCTGGAAGGTGGCTTAGGGTAGGGATAGAGATTCATGGCCAGGGTAGGTGGTGAGATTTAGACCAGGAAAGAAGTACTGAAACATGATGACTCCTGGGATAGTATATTGATGCTATAACATTCTCAATGTCAATTAATCTAACAAACATTACTTAGTGCCTAATATATGCTGGTACTGGAGCTACAGTACTCAGATGTGTTTCCCATCCCTTACAAACACTTGGCAAGCCTGAGTTGATGGAGTAGTTTTATTAAATATTTTTTAATTAAAATTTTTAAAAAATACAAAAAGATAAGGCTGATATGTGACATTTTGTAGAACTAGGCAGGAAATGGATGAAGACAAAAGAGAGAATCAGAGCTGAGACTGTGTTTACTTAATGAACTCATTGTGGTATCTGTGTGACCACTGGGAAAAGCCTGGCAGACCCACAGAAATTTCAGGAAGTGAGGGTGGGAGGAAGGAGAGGTCGTCTTTGGCTAACTCTGTCTTCTGCGGAGAGTACTGAGGCTGGGCTCCTTCTATTCTCATCCTCCCAGTGCCTAACATCATTGGAAGAGGCAGACGTTTGGAGACTTCAGAGCACTATCCCTAGTAATGCACAACCATTTGGGTCTGTCCCAGCAAGTAGTCCATGGCACCATCACACACATTCCTCAGTCCTGAGAACCCTGTTTTGTCAGCTTTCCTCTTGCCAGCCTGGGACCCAGTGGAATGACAAGCAGGTGACTCTGCCAGTTAGAGAGGATTGTGGCTACTAGTCAATAGCTAGAAAAGTGAGAAGACAGGAGAGATGTTTTAAGCATAAACATGCAATCTAACATTCTTACAGCATCTTAGAGTTTACAAAGCTTCAGCATCTACTATCTCATCTATTTCTATTTGATTCTTAAAATAACCCATGAAATAGACTCTATTATATCCATTTTATAGATGGGAGGACAAAAGCCCACAAAAGTTAATATTGCCATGTTAGTATGTATGGGATAAAGAAAGCATAGAGAAGAGGCATATCACTGAGTGCAAATGGAAAGACCTCATCAGGGAAGGCGTCCTGGAAATGATCCAAGAACTGAGTAGAAAAACACAATTATGCACTAAATAGATAAAGAAAGGATTCCAGGTAGATGACTTTGCAGAAGTTTGCAAACATGAGGAAGGCTGGAAAAGTTGACCAGAGCAAGATGGTGATGATGATGATGATGATAATGATGATGATGATGATGATGATAATGATGATGATGATGACAATGATGACAGCAGTTAACACCTATCCGTTGCTTACTGTGTACAGATACTGTTAGAAGGGATACTCTTCAAAGCTGTTTATCTACATTAATTCTCACACCTACAGGATAGGTACTTTTATTATTCCCATTTTATAGATGAGGAAACTAAGACACACAGAAGTTAAGTAGCTTGCCCATAAGGTCACATACGAATGATCTTAAATACTAATTTAAGAAGTATAAATTTTATTCTGAGAGCCAAGAGCACCCCCTCACTCTGGGTTTGAAAGGTTCTTAGCAGAGAGGAGAAGGGCACAGGTTTGTGATTTAGAAAGCCCACCTGAAGGCAGGGTGCATGGGTGTTGAAGAAGGGAAAAGAAACTGGATCCTGACTAGGCTGTTTGTCCAAGGAAGACCTGACCAGAGACAGTGGGGCTGGAGTGCAGAGAAGTATCCTCAGGACTCCTGGAGTTTGTGAGTAAGAAACTGTCCCTCACGTGTCTCTACTTCCTCTATCTGTAAAGGCAGAATAATATATTTCCATCTACCTGCCTTGGGAATTGCTTGAAAATTAATGGGACAGAGGCCTGGCTGGCTCTCATCTGCTAACAACACCCTTGCACCCCTGGCGGTGCACATTAAACGCTGAATATGTAAAATGTGCTTTGATGGAGGA
Source organism: Lepilemur ruficaudatus (assembly GCA_963574885.1). NCBI lineage: Eukaryota > Metazoa > Chordata > Mammalia > Primates > Lepilemuridae > Lepilemur > Lepilemur ruficaudatus. The sequence continues at coordinate 12,134 of CAUYRT010086614.1, read as the reverse complement.
CCTGGGAATAATTATAGCTTGCTAATTATTGTTAATTTTACCACAGCTTTGAAACTCTGGACTTTCTCAATGATTCAAAGAGATTGCAACCCCTCTGTCCCGTGAAAGCAGCCACATGGGCAGACAAGCAATTTCTCACAGGCTCCACTCTTTCATTATTTGCAGTGGCTCAGCTACTTGTGTGGGATACAGAAAACAAAAAGTAATGATTTGCTCTTTTAGAATCAAATTGCACAAAAAACTCCTTATAATCTCGCTTGGCACTTTAAGAACTTTTTCTTTTTTGTCTCCCTATACCAAGTGCACACATAAATATTGTGTGTGTGTGTGTGTGTGTGTGTGTGTGCCTGTGTGCGTGTGTGGAGGGAAAATTAGTGTTTAACCCAACAACTTTCAATACATTCGAAGCCGGGACACCTGGATTTTAGCGGTGATACGATGAGTCACAGAACTGCGCCCCTAACTTCCCTTCGAATTCTGCACCACTTGGTTTCCACAAACATTTACTTGCGGTCTCACAGCAGCCAGCCAGGGTACCAAAGACCCCTCGCAGGAGTCTGAGGAGACTGATGGCTGGGCGACTTCAGGTCTCTTGAGCCTCATCAGCATCACCTGTAAAATGGGTCCGACAGCCCGTACCTGTCAGGACAGGCGAGAGGATGAGATACCGTTTGTGAACTGTAAACAATATAAATGTGCCCTATTGTGAGAACCGGGGAAAGAGGGAGGGAGAAGGGGTGGAAAAGAGAGAACAAAAAGGAAGCGGTTGGGAGTAGGGGAGAGAGCGACTGTCGCGGGCCGCACTTTTCAATGAAACGCCTTAGACTCCCTGCGCTGAGAGCCGCTGGGAAGCCCCAGGTCCGCAGCGAAGGGCCGCGCCGAGGGCGGCTCCCTCCCCGGGTGGGGCCGGGCGGGCTGGGGGCGGGTCCCCCGCAGCTCTCAGGTGAGTATCGGTGTTCCTCTCCCGGGCTTTCGGTCCGGAGGAGGCGGGAGCAGCTTCCCCTGCCCCGATCCTATCGCGGGCGGCGCTGGGCTGGCTGGGCCTTCCGTGGGACGGCAGGGGGGCGGGATGTGTCACCCAAATACCAGCGGGTAACTCGGCGGAACCAGCCGGGCAGGTCGAGCGGACTATAAGAGCGGGAGGGAGCGGCCGGGCGGCAGACGCCCGCAGACTGCCCCAGACGCCGGAGCCCGAGCCCCGCACAGCCCAGCCGAGCCCCGCGCCGCGTCGGTCCGCCGCGTACGCTCCGCGCTACCTTCGCGCCACCATGGCCCGGGGCCCGGGCCTCGCGCCGCCGCTGCTGCTGCTGCTAGTGCTGGCCGCGGTGAGCCTCCGCGCGGCCGCGCAGCACAACTGCACGTGCCCCACCAACAAGATGACCGTGTGCAGCCCCGACGGCCCCGGCGGCCGCTGCCAGTGCCGCGCGCTCGGCTCGGGCGTCGCGGTGGACTGCTCCACGCTGACCTCCAAGTGCCTGCTGCTCAAGGCGCGCATGAGCGCCCCCAAGAGCGGCCGCGCGCTGGTGCGACCGAGCGAGCACGCGCTCGTGGACAACGACGGCCTCTACGATCCCGACTGCGACCACGAGGGCCGCTTCAAGGCGCGCCAGTGCAACCAGACGTCGGTGTGCTGGTGCGTGAACTCGGTGGGCGTGCGCCGCACCGACAAGGGCGACCTGAGCTTGCACTGCGACGAGGTGGTGCGCACCCACCACATCCTCATCGACCTGCGCCACCGCGCGGCCGCCCGCGCCTTCAACCACTCAGACCTGGACGCCGAGCTGCGGCGGCTCTTCCGGGAGCGCTACAGGCTGCACCCCAAGTTCGTGGCGGCCGTGCACTACGAACAGCCCACCATCCAGATCGAGCTGCGGCAGAACGCGTCACAGAAGACCCCCAGCGACGTGGACATCGCCGACGCCGCCTACTACTTCGAGAGGGACGTCAAGGGCGAGTCGCTGTTCCAGGGGCGCGGCGGCCTGGACTTGCGCGTGCGCGGCGAGCCCCTGCAGGTGGAGCGGACGCTCATCTACTACCTGGACGAGAAGCCCCCGCGCTTCTCCATGAAGCGCCTCACCGCCGGCCTCATCGCCGTCATCGTGGTGGTCGTGGTGGCCCTCGTCGCCGGCGTGGTCGTCCTGGTGATCTCCAACCGGAGGAAGTCGGGGAAGTACAAGAAGGTGGAGATCAAGGAACTGGGGGAGTTGAGAAAGGAACCGAGCTTATAGGTACCGGCGGGGTAGGGAGCGGGGTGGGGTACCCACTCGATTCCGTCATCGTCCCAGACCAAAGAGAGTCAGGCTTCCTGACTCTTGGCACCAGAGGAGCCATTTCTCCTCCCAAATTCCTGCCTTCCCTCTCCCCTTTGCGCACACACCAAATTTAATAGATCCTGGTCTCAGGGTCGCCTCTCTTTCTGACTTCTGTCTTGAAGAAAGCATTTCTAAAATTCCTTCCTTTTCGGGCCAATAAGAAACCTGACTGGGAGAGTTAAGGAAAGGATGGCGCAGCGTTATGTGTAAGAAGCAAGTGTCTGTAATGACAACCCAGCATCGATTGAAAGTGACGGAATAGGTTTTGAAGGCCTAAATGGGTTTACGATGGGAAACAGCGCTTTTACTGTGTTGGGTTTAAGCTAATTTGATGAGCTCCACTTATATCATGGCCTTACAGATGAGGAGTTTGTTAATTGGGCCTATGTAGTATCCTCATTACCATCATTTGTATTACCGACCACACACGCTTGTCGCCAGGAAAGAAGCCCATTTCAGCTGCCTGAACACATTTTAGAGTCTTCGTTCGAGCACAGACGCTGCCCCAGAAACTCGATGTCTGTTCTTCAGCTTGCCCTTACTACAGCTGATATTAGCCATGTTTTCTTTTGTAAAATGTATGTACATATGTTGTCTTTGATAATGCTGCTGTGATTTTTTTTAAAAAAACAAACATGAATTTAATAAAATATGTGAAAGGCACAAACCAAAAGATGGTGTTTGTGAAAACTCTTTCCAGATTTATATCGCTTTGGTCTCCTCTGTCTAATTTCCCATGACTTGTATTTTTTATTTCAAATTCTAACACTGTTTTTGCAGAAGTGGACATTTCATGTTGCCACTCCGGTGTGTCCTGAGATATCCTAACAGGCTAGTGTAAATGCTGTTCAACTAAGATTATTTGAAAACCTCCTTCGAACTGTGGGGAGAGTGAGTTTGAGGGAGGAGGGTGAAACTAATTGCTTTTGTGGAAAAGGGTGCCAGCCTTTGGTCACCTCTAAACAAGGCTTCTCACCAGTGAAAAGGGAAACTTTTAATTTGTTTCACAAGCTGTATCTCCTTGGAATCCCGTTGCTGCTCTGAAATAGTTGGTACTATTCCCATTTAGCCCTTGGGCGAATTACTTAATCTTGAAGTGCTGTGGCTCTGAGATTAAATGGCTTTCCCACACAATTACAGCCAGTCTGCGGTGGGTCTTATGCTGTGGCTGTGTAGGCACAGGTTGGTTTCCTAAGATATTTACAATTAATGTGCTTGAAAGACCTGCATTTCCTATTAGCTGTAAAAATTAGCCACTTATCTCCTTCTCATTTATCTTTTCCTTCTCAATTATTCACAGTCATTTATAGATAGGTGTAGCTGTGGGGTGGCCCACAGGTGAACAAGTTACTGCAATGGCTGGAAAATTGATGCAACAATAGATGTGTACAAAGGAGGGAGTGGTTAGTACATCAAGTATCCAACAACAAATAAGCTAGATCCAAGACTTCAGTTTCTTCCCCTGGAATCTATCACATGCCCCTCCTTCCATCCTGACTGCAGTATAAACTGACCCCTCCAGACCAAAACACCACTGGTAAGAAGTTGGAGGAGGCAGCTCTCAGCCCGTCTTCACAACTTGGGGCTGTTTGCATTCATGGAGTGGATACTTTAGGATTGCCAGAGATCTCAAAGTCTGCAGGCAGACTAGTTAAGGAGGGACTCCTCCAGGAGCCAAGCCTCTTTTCAGGCTCAGATGGGACTTACCAAAGGGAGAGGGTGGATGTGGGCAGGTTCCCCACAGTGGGAAGGATGGCCAAAGTATTTGAGGTTAGAATAGGCTCTTTAGCAATGAGAGTTGAGGCTCCCTGGGTGCCTACCACTTCTCTGTGTCACTGAAGTGAGAGGGAAGAGACTTTGGCAATCACCTCTGACCTAAACTCTCTGTTTCACCAACGAAAAAATCAAGTGACTTCTCATGATTAATGTTTTCGTGGCACAGCTGGAACTAGAAAGCCACATTGTTTCAAGAGGCACTTTTAAAAACTCACTTGACTGCCTAGAAAATACACAGATTAAGGATGGAGTGGGCAGCTGAACAAAGTAGGCTTCCTGAAAAAAATCCCTTCCTCCATCAAAATGTCACTTCTGGATAATGTTAAGTTTATGCATTAATTCAGGACTACAACTTCTTGCACTTTATAGCACTTACAGTTTGCAAAGCGCTTTCACACATGTGATCTTTGAGACATTGACTTACTGGAAATAACCCAGATGTTGACAAACCTGAATTCAAATCTTGCTGCACTGGGCCAGGAAGTCACTTAATTCCTCTATTTCCTCATCTGTTAAATGAAACTACAAATCCCTCTCTCACCATCGTGAGGATTAAATGAAGTCCATGGGTATGTGCCTAGAACAATCTGAGCCCTTAGTGGAGAGTTCAGTATATTTTAAATTTTCTCTTCTCTGGATTTGATCCATGTCACACGCCCAAATACTGAGGTTTGAAGAGGTTGAATGAATTCATGAACACATGTTCTCCATGTGCCCAAGCCAGGGCTTAAAACCTTTGTCTTTGGCTTCCTAGCCCAGGTACTCAGCAGGTTAAGACACCTTTTTTACCCACTTCCTCCAAGGAGGAGCCCCCTTGTGCTTCTGTTTTGAACTCAGCTTGCCTCTGCTCAGGATAGGACTTCAGAAGCAGCTATCTTCAGGCATTAGCATCCACCGCTAGGATTTCCCCCGCCTCCTTGCTCCCAAAACTTAGGTTATGGCTATGAGTTCAGGCTGGGGCTGCCCTTGGAAGGAATGTGAGGAATGGGTGTGGCTTACCCAGCAAGTCACAGCCGGTCTTCTGTGACTCCTTAGGAGGCTGGACTGATTTCCTTGTGTAGGTCACCAGGGCTTTCTCCATTCCTGCTATTTCCTTAATTGGAGCCTTTTTTTTTTTTAATTTTAAAGCGAGGGGAGTGAGGAGGGGAATTCAATTTCCTTTTTTTTTTTTTTTGAGATAGCATATCACTATGTCACCCTGGGTAGAGTGCAGTCAGCCTGGCTCACAGCAACCTCAAACTCCTGGGCTCAAGCGATCCTCCTGCCTCAACCTCCCAAGTAGCTGGGACTGTAGGGGTGCACCCTAATGTCTGGCTAATTTTTTCTATTTTTAGTAGAGACAGAGTGTCACTTACACTCAAGCAGGCTGGTCTCAAACTCCTGAGCTCAAGCAATCCTCCCACCTTGGCCTCCCAGAGTGCTAGGATTACAGGCGTGAGCTCGGCCAATTTGAGCAATTTTTAAGATCATCCATTTCCCCCCCTTTTTTTTTTCTCAAGTAGACATATATATTTATTTATTTGCATATTTAAAGTTTACACACAATGCCATATTTACATATTTTTTGCTTCATCATTTTCCAAGCAGAATCACAGAATGCCAGAGCTGAAAGGAACTTAGAGAATCATTTAGCCCAACATGCCCATTCTACAGATGAGGAAACTGAAGCCCAGAGAGGAGAATGGATTTACCCAAGTCAAAAAGTGGCAGAGCCACCCTAGAACTCCAGTACCCTGACTCTATCCTTTCTGATGTTTGTTCCACTTGCCTGCTTGGGTAGTCTCCTGATTGAGCATGTGTTTAGTAAATAAGAACTATAGCAAAGTACCTCAAGAACCTGGGGTAAAAAAACTACTAGTATGGGTTGAGCTCTTTCCAATGTAATGTGAACAGAACTTCTACTCCACTTTTTTAAGGAGATAGCTCTGTCTCTAGACTTCTGTTTTCAGGGGGACTAGAGCAACCTTGGAAGCTGCCTGTTTATATAAAACAAAGAACCATCTGGAAACTTTTAGTTCTGATGTGAAGCACATTATCAGATTTCTTTTACAATTAATAGCAAGTCCTAGGCTCGGTGTGGTGACTCACAGCTGTAGGCCAGGTGACAGAGTGAGACTGTGTCTCCAAAACAAAACAAAACAAACAAAAAAATAGCAAGTCCTGGTAGACATCTTCCAGTTGTAATTTCCCTCCTAGAACCATTCTCTGTCATTATTACCATTACAGGTTTCATTGTTGCCTCTTATGGTGAGCTCACGGAAGGAATTGCTGGGAGTGTGGGGAGGAATAGGAGGGCTAGGCCCATTCACTCTCTGGGAATTACGCTGAAAACAGGAGAGTTTTGTCCCCTGGCACCACAGCAAGCCACGTGTCTTCAATTTCAGTGGAAATGCTCAGGTCCGTGCTGTACAAGGAGGCCAAACCAAGCTGGGTAAGAAGGAAAAGAGAAGGGACCCAGAGTGATGGTCTGAACACATTGACCAGCAGTTTAACAGCAGGCAGCTCGATATACCAAGGCATCCTGTCTCCTTGGAAGGGAGGGGACCTGGACGAGATTACACGTAACCTGTTAAGAGCCTTGTACCTCACAGCTCCCACAGTGGATGTGGGGGAGTCTCTTTAGGTCCCAGTGTGCTCAACTCCCTTGTTATCTGGCACCATTGGAGGAAAGGTTCTCCGCCCAAATATTCTGATGTGAAGCACGTTATCATAGGCGAAGGTACTGAACTAGGTCAGCCGATGAGGCTTCAAGACCCGATCCTTGCTTTCCAGCTGTGTGACCTTGAATGTGGCAGTTCACCTCCCTGAACCTCACCTTTGCATCATGACATGGGTCTAATACTATCCACTCCCTCTAGCTTATAGAGCTCCTATCTCCTTATCTCTCCTCAGTGGGACTGAGGTGAGTTTGACTGAGCAGCCAGCATGGCCCGTGCTGGCTGGAGCTGGTGTGCAGAGCCTCAGTGACTGTGAGTGGTTGCCCTGAAGCAGTCACAGTTAGTTGGACAGCTTGTGTCTTTAATGATGCCTAGCGTTGATCATTCACCCTCATCTGTTCCTTCAAATATTTTTGTGTGTAGTTTTATGCCAGATAGCATACTAGTTTGGGGGATATGTGATGAATTGAGCAGATAGGGTTTCTCTGGTGTTCATTTTTTTTCCCTTACCTGACATCCCCACAAGCTTCTCCATGGGAGAAACACCCCCATGGTGTGAATCTTGGTGGGAGGCCAGATGCTCCTGTTCCCTGGCAGGTGGGATATGGGCATGTGACATGGCTCAGCCAATTGAACTCTCCTGCCTGGGACATTGATCTAGAGGACATAAAGCCATAAATCAGGCCAGTTGAGAAATTACAGCAGCACTGGCTTTGCCGAGAGTACAGCTGTTCCACAAGTGCCAAGTGTCTAGGGTCGGCAGCAGCATCCGAGTCAGATTGCCCCATGACTTAACCTTGGCCACATTCCCTGCTGTCCAGCCAACCTCAGTTCCTGGTCACTTTCTGTTGATTCTGTGAACTTACCCCAAATCTTCCAATAAATTCCTTTTATTCTTAAGCTTCTGTTGCTGGCAACCATGAACCCTGACTATTAGAGTCTGTGCTTTTAATGAACTTAAAGGCTAGAGCAGAAACATTCATTAACTACATAATCACATAAGTAAAGGCACAGTTTAAAAATAAGCGCTCTAAAGAAAAAGCAAATATGGGTGTTCTGACCTAGGTGTGGGAGTCACATCCTTAAGGGATGGGATGCTTGATCTGAGATGCAAGGTATGAGTGGATGCTATTAATATTCATGCACGAAGAGAAGCATTTTGGTAAGGGAGAACAGCACGTACCAAGGTCCTGAGGCAGGAGGGAGTGTGACTTATTTGAAGACCTGAGAGTAGACCAGCATGTCTAGAATATGGATAGCAAGGAGACGTCTGGTGCTACGTGAGGCTGTAGAAGTGGGCTGGGGACAGACTAATAGGCCTTCTAAGCCTGTTAAACATTTTGATCTTTGCACAAATGACAAAAAGCATGCTCCTTTGCAGATAAGGTAGAAAAAGTCTCCTTATCTAGTTGGACCCTGCAGTGCAGTGTTTGGCAAACGGGCTGGTAAGTACCTGTGTATCAAGAAATAGGGGACCCCCCTCCTCCCTACTGACACAGCCTCTCTCCTCTCCTGTCAAGAACATAGAGAAATCTTTGAAAAAAAATTTAAAGCAAGGGGTGACATAATTAGATTTGTGTTTTTAAAAGAGCTCTCTGGCTGGAGTATGGAGAGTAGACTGAAAATGAGCAAGAACAGAGGCAAGGAAAGAATAGAAGACCAGCAGTGGGAGTACGTCAGGTGAGAGGTCAAGGTAGCTTGGACTGGGGGCAGGTATAGGGGATAGTGATGGGGAAGGGGAGAAGTGGTGTGTTGGAGGGATATTTAGGTTATATAATCAATAGGATGTGGGGATGGAGTCTGTATTGGGGTGGTGAGGAAGAGGGAAGTGTCAAGAATGGTTCCCAGACTTCTGGTTTTCATGACTTGTTGGTGGCACCTTTCTCTGGGCGAGGGTGAGAGAACACAGCAATGAGAACATGCTTGGCGGGAGGGAAATGGTGTTTTATGGGCTGGAGATGGGAATTTAGGAGGCACTGGTATATAGGTAGTACTTAAAAGCCACGGGTGGGGATGGGATTACCTAGGGAAAGGTACTAGCACCCTGCCTCAAAAGACTGTAGCACTTTAAGGCCAGTAAGACAAGAATGAGCTGGCAAAGGAAACCAAGAAGGGTCAAAACCAGGATAGAGACCAAACGACAAGCCCAGACTGGTGCCAGGAGATAAAGACCAGGTCAGAAGTGAGGGGCCGTTGAGCAGATCAGGGAGGGAAGCATTGGTGTAAGCAAATCCCCCAACCAGGAGAGCTGCTTCACAATAGACCCAAGTGTTTGCCTTTATGGTTATTGTCCACCAGCTGCCTGCTGTTTGGGGCAGCCATCTGGGAAAAAGAGGAGGGTTGGAATAGACAGTTCAAGTGACTAATCTGTGAAAGTGACATGGGACATGGAAGTGACCAAGACTTGCTAGGTATAACTTTGCAAGTAACCAAGCTATTTGCCAGTGTGTAATCTTGGATCGAGTTACTTAACCTCCCCATGCCTCAATTTCCTTGTTTGTAAAATGGAACAATTATATCCCTACCTCCTCATAGGATTGGTGAGGGAAGTAACATTAGTGCATGTAAGGCACTTAGACTAGTGCCCTGAACACAGTGAGCACTCATAAATGTTAGCCATTGTTATGGTTATATGAAACTTGAATACACAGTGGCCGTTGCAAACTCCATAAATGGAAAAATGGTTTCTCTTTATTCACCTGTGTATTCCCAATGCCTAGCACAGTGCCTGGAGCATAGTGAGTGCTCCATAATTAATGCTGATTGAATGGATGGATAGATGAGTTGGGTGTAGATCCCAGAAGGGTAGGTCTGGCCTGGGAGTTTAAACAGGGCCAAATATGCCTCTTTGACACCTGAGATTAACTGTTCAAGGAGTAGATATCATATGTTTCTACCCATATGTCACCACTCAGAGCAAAAGGAAGAAAAGAAAACTACTTAGAGCTCCACAAAGATTTCTTTTTTTAAATTTTTTTAAATTTTTTTATTTTTTTTGAGACAGAGTCTCACTCTGTTGCCCAGGCTGTAGAGTGCCATGGCATTAGCCTAGCTCACAGCAACCTCAAACTCCTGGGCTCAAGCAATCCTTCTGCCTCAGCCTCCCGAGTAGCTGGGACTACAGGCATGTGCCACCGTGCCCGGCTAATTTTTTCTATATATTTTTAGTTGGCCAATTAATTTCTTTCTATTTTTAGTAGAGATGGGGTCTCACTCTTGCTCAGCCTGGTTTCGAACTTCTGACCTTGAGCGATCCGCCCACCTTGGTCTCCCAGAGTGCTAGGATTACAGGCGTGAGCCATCACTTTTTAATATCCGGTAGAACTAAAATTTCTCTGCAGGCTTTTTAAATTTGTATTTTCCTGAATGTTCTTGTATAGCTTGTATATTTATTTTTCCACATAAAGTTTGGTATCAATTCATCTATGTCCATAAAAAATAAGAAACTGATGAATGGATAAAGAAATTGTGGCACAGATACACAATGAAATATTATGTAGCCCTAAAAAGAATGAAATCCTGCCATTTGCACACCATGGATGCAACTGGACAAAGTTATGTCAAGTTAAACATATCAAGCACAGAAAGACAAATCTCACATAGTCTCACTCATACGTGGAAACTAAATGTTAAAACAATTGATCTCATGCAGAATGATGCTTATCAGAGGTTAGGAAAGGTAGAAGAAGGGGCAGATGAAGTAGAAATGTTTAACAGGCACAAAAATATCATTAGATAGTTAAAAGGAACAATATTTGATAGCGTAACGAAGTGACTATAGTCAACAATAAGTTACGGTATACTTTAAAATAATTAAAAGAGTGGAATTGTAATAATTCTAACACAAAGAAATGATAAATGCTTGAGGTGATGGATACCCCTGATTTGATTAATACACCTTGTATGCCTGTATCAAAATATCACATGTACCCTATAAATGTAGACAACTATTAGGTACTCATAATAATTAAAAATTAAAAATAAATAAATAAAATAAAATCACGTAGAGTGTGTTGTTATATTTGCTATGCTTCTGCATCTATATATTGGGCATTCTTTACTGAATATTTTATAAATTTTTTGATATTCAGAAAGATTTTGATTGCTATTTTAGTGGTTACCCAACAGTTAATTATATATTTTCTTGTAAAAATGTCCTTAGTCTCTCATTTTCTTAAACTTTTACTATCTGATTCTTCAGCTTTCAGTAACAAACACTATCACCTCTTATTCAACAAATAAAATCTGTACCTTTCCTTCTTCATTATTTTTATTTGAATTATTTTTACTTTCTCAAGCCACTTGTTTACATATTATTCTTTTACTTTTATCCATAACATCAGTGTAGTCTTCGATCAAAAATTATAATATATTAAATATTAGGCTGGTTGTGATGGCTGATACCTGCAATCCCAGCACTTTGGGAGGCCAAGAGGGAGGATCACTTCAGGCTAGGAATTCAAGACCAGCCTGGGGAACATAGTGAGACCTCGGCTCTACAAGAAAATAATAACAAAAATTATCTGGGCGTGGTGGTACATGCATGTGGTCCCAGTTACTTGAGAGGCTGAGGTAGGAGGATTACTTGTGTCCGGGAGTTCAAGGCTGCAGTGAGCTGTGAGCAGGCCACTGCACTCCAGCCTGGGTGACATAGTGAGACTTTATCTCTGAAAATAAATAAATATATTACATTCTCAGTACAAGTTCTTTGCCAAAGTTTCCTCAATTACCTCTGTTGAGTCCTCAGCTGATTATCAAGAGGGGTTGGTGAGTCCTGTATTTCCCAGGTTCTTGCTTTGTTAAGTGTTTTTTTATTCTGTAACAGGGATATTTGAAGTACAAAATGGTTAGATATAAAATCTCCATGTTAAAGTGTTCATGTTTCCTTCCCTTAAGTTTTTCTGAAAATGTTACAAATTTATTGCCTTGCTTTGTACATTGCTTTTGAGAAGTCTGTCAAGGGTCTAATTCTTTTGTGGTTTTAAGTTATTTGATCTTTCCCTGGATGCCCTCAATTTTTTTTTCATATTTATCTTTGAAGTCTATTTTGTTTATTATGGTGAAATATACATAACATTAAATTTACCATTTTAATCATTTTTAAGTGTACATTTTAGTGGCTTTAATTACATTCTCATTATTGTGCAACCATCACCACTATTCATCTCCAGAATTTTTAACATATGTCTTGAAGTCATTTGTTGTGGGTCAATTTTCACTGGTGATAAATATGTCTATTGAAGCCTTCTTTTAATTTTAGGAACTCTACTGAGATTAAAATTTTGAATACGACTTTGACCCATTTTTTTTCTTTTGTCACAAACTCTACTAACACGTAAGTTGGATTTTTTCTTGTCTTCCATTTTCCCACTTTCTCTTTATTTTTATT
>CAUYRT010086613.1:0-13014 GCA_963574885.1 Lepilemur ruficaudatus | reverse complement strand
TTTCCCAGCACCATTTATTGAAAAGAGATTCTTTTCCCCAATGTATATATTTGTCTGGTTTATCAAAGATTAGGTTACCATATGCAGATGGTTTCATCTCTGAACTCTCAGTCCTATTCCAAAGATCAATGCTTCTGTTCTTGTGCCAATGCTATGCTGATTTGATTATTATTGCTTTATAGTACAACTTGAAGTCTGGAAGACTGATGCCTCCCAGTTTGTTCTTTTTTCTTAAGATTGCTTTGGCTATATGAGGTCTGTGCACATTGATTTTGTAACCTGAGACTTTGCTGAACTTGTTTATCAATTCCAGGAATCTTTGGTGGAGTCTTTGGGGTTTTCTACACATAAGATCATATCATCAGCAAAAAGCAATAGTTTGACCTCCTCTTTCCCAATTAAGATACCCTTTATTTCTTTTTTTTTGCCTGATTGCTTTGGGTAGGACTTACAGAACTATGTTGAATAGAATTGGTGACAGTGGGTACTCTTGTCTTTTTATGATTCTTAGCAGGAATGCTTTAAACTTTGCCTCATTTAGTATGATGTTATCTGTGGGTTTATCATATATGGCTTTTATAATCTTGAGTTATGTTCCCTCTATGCTTAATTTGTTTAGGGTTTTTATCATGAAAGTGTGCTGAATTTTGCCAAATGCTTTTTCTTAATCTATTGAGTTGATCATATGGTCTTTGCTTTTGCTTCTGTTTATATGGTGAATCACTTATATTGATTTACATATGTTAAAATATCCTTGCATCCTTGGGATGAAGCCCACTTGGTCTTGGTGGCTATTTTTTTGATGTGCTGCTGGATTTAGTTTGCTAGTATTTGAGTATTTTTGCATGTATATTCATTAGGGATATTGACCTGTAGTTTTCTTTTTTGTTGTATCTCTTCCTGGCTTTGGTATGGAGCTGATACTGGCTTCATAGAATGAGTTGGGGAGGATTCCATTCTTCTCAATGTTATGGAATAATTTCTACAGTATAGGTACCAGCTCTTCTTTGTAGGTCTGGTAAAAGTTGGCTGTGAATCCATTTGGTCTGGAGCTTTTTTGTTGGAAATTTTTTATTACTGTTTCAATCTCGTTGCTCATCAATTGTCTGTTCAGGAGTTCTATTTCTTCCAGATTGAGTCTGGGAGGTTTTGTGTTTCCAGGAATTTGTCCATTTCCTCTACATTTTTGAGTTTATGTGTGTAGAGATTTTCATAGTATTATCACATGATATTTTATATTTCTGTGGTATCAGTTGTAATATCTCCTTTTTCATGTCTAATTGAGCTTATTTGTATCCTTTCTCTTTTTAAATGCATTGCTGGATTAAGGATGCTAATATTTTACTTAGAAAACTTTTTGCATATTCATTAATGAAATGAAGATATAATATTCCTTTCTTATACTATCCTTGCCTGGTTTTGGTATTGAGGTCATATTAACCTCCCAGGAGCACAGTGAACCCTCCATAATTCAATCTATTCTTTGGAAAGATTTATGTAAGATGGGATATAACTATTCTTTAAGTGTTTTGTAGAATTTATATGCAAAAACTTTTAGGCCTAATATTTTCATTCAGAAAAGATTAATTCCTAATTCAATAATAAGTTATATTTCAAAATACTTTGTTCATTCAAGTATTTAAATTTCTCAGCATACAATTATTCACAGTACTTTCACCATCTGTTTAAATCATTGCTTTATCTATAGTTACATCTTCTTTTTTTCTTTTTTTACCTCCCTAATAATGTCTATGTCTCCTTTTTTAATTTTGATAAATCCTGTTAGACATGTGTTGATTTTATTAGTCTTTCATTAAAAAATGACTGTTGGCTTTATCAAATCTATGTGTTTTCTGTTAATATTTCATAAACATTTCTTTATTGTTCTTTTTTACTTTTGTGGGTTTATTTTGTATTCTTCTAATTTCTTAAGCTGGAGGCTTATCACACTAATCTTCAGTCTTTTAAATACTTCCTCTAAGAAATCTTCTCATAACCCTCAAATTGGGTTTGACATCATCGTTTCAGTTTCTATTTCCAAAATGATTGCTGCTTCGACACACAGATCTTTCTAGAGCTTGTTTTAAAAATTTCCAAGCGTATGTTGCTTTATTTTTGCTTCTTGGTGGTGGTGTTAACTTCTAAATGAATTTTATTGTATCTACAACATAAAATCTGTACAATATCCAATTTTTGGAATTTGTTGTCAATTTTTATAAATCTTTCTCATGTGCATGAGAAAACAATATTGTATTCTCTGATTGTTGGAGATATATTGCATATGCCCATCAGATTAAGCTCATCTGTGTGGTTCAAATTCTCTCTATTCACTCTATTTTTTATTTACTTGCTGAGTAATCTAATTTTTAATTACTGAGTGAGAGAACTAAAATCCCTCTTCTTTTTGGAATTCTGGCAATTTTTGCTTCATTTTAAGGCTGTATTGCTCTGTTCATGGATTTGTTTACTTGTTTGTTCTTTGATTCATTTTTTTCTTGTAAACTTTTAAAAGTTTAAAGTTAGTATCTTCATATTATAGCTGAACAATAAAAGGATCTTAGAACACTTTTAATTCCAATCATCTATTATAACAAAACCCACTATGATGCTAATTTTGCGTATGATATAAACTATATCCTGTTTTACTTAACTCTCCATATTTGACATTAGCATTATTGAATGTAACCATTAATATATTATTCATTATTCAAATGTTTACCCTCTACTTTACTCAACATACCTTATATCTTAGACCTTCCTTCTGGAATCATTTCCTTATTTCTGAAGTACATGTATCAAAAATTCCTTGTGCTAAAGTTCTGTTACTAGCAAACTCTGTTTTAGTTTTTTAAAAAATGTCTTGCTTTTATTGTTGTTTTTGAAAGTATAGAATTATAAATTGTTACTCATTTTTTTCCTCAGTACTTTAAAACTAGTTGTCAGTCTAATAGTCATTTCTTTAATCTTTTTCTCTGGCTACTTTTATAATGAAATTGCAACACGCTCAAAGGCAATGTGCTTGCAGGTGGACATAATTTTAATTATTTTGCTTTGGATACATTGAGGCTTCCTGAATCTGAAGATTTATGCTTTTAAGTAACTCTGGAAAATTCTTGTCCATTATCTTTTCAAATACTGTCATTTCATTCTCTCTGTAATCTCCATCTACAAGTCTTAGTGAATTTGTGTTGAACCCATTCCCTCTATCTCCTTATATCTTAATCTATTTTGCCTATGTTACATCTGTTTGTCTCTCTCTGCTGTAGTCCATATCATTTTTCATATCTCTTTGCAGTTTTTTTTTCAGCTCTATATAATCTATTGTTTAACCATTCCATCTTAGTTGTCATATATTTATTTCTACAAGTTTCATTTAGGTTTTTTTTAAACCAGTCTTTCTGTTCATTCTAAACTAATTTCTAGCTTCTAATCATGATTTTCATTTGTTCTTTATTTTTATATAGGTTAAATGCACATTTTGTCTTCCATATCAGATATTTAAATTTTTATAGGTCTGCTTCTGCTTTTTTTCTTTTTCTTTCAGTCACCTTTTATTTATGGTATCCTGTTTCCTTTTGTGTACAATTAGCTATTATTATTGTTAATATTATTATTGTGAGCTCATATTTTTGGAACTCTACCTCTAGGAATTCCATAGTAACCTCATGGTATCTCAGTTCCTCTAAAAATATTTGCTTTTATTTCTGCCAAATACTTAGGTATACAGCACTACCTTTGTCCATTTTAAAGTAAAATCTCAGTTTATGGGTTTTTGGTCCCCAAATGTGTGAATTCTGTCCCCAACTCCTGATGAGGGCTGACTTTAGGCCATAGATTCTCAAAGGAAGATTTATGCTTCTGGGGAACATCTTTTAAAAACTGGGTTTTCCATGTATGCTTTGTGGTTTTATACTTCATCCATGGGGGGAGTATTCAGTCTGATTCAATGCCCTTCACTGGACTCATTCTTGTTACCTGTATTACCGATGAGGTTGTTAAAACCAAAAATATAAACCAATCCACGGGTTGGTATATACACCCAGAGCAGTTTCACTGTTTTGCTCACCTCCACTGAGTTATGGTCCCATTCTTTCTCTGACCTGTCTGCCAAGCTCACCCATTTATCTAGACTGTCTTTTCAAAATTTCATTTTATAAGACATTTTTGGTTGCTTTGTAGGAGGAAATTTTCTGGCTTTCTATAACTGTCATAGTTCTCGAATGGAAGCGATTAGCATTGATTTTCTTGTTCCCTATTAATCCTAGTACCTAAGTTCAATGGAGCCTGAAATGGAAGAGATATTATATAAAAATTTATAAAGTAAACAAATTAGTTAAAATGTATGATATTATATATGTAGATTTTTACTTCTGGATCATTTTTTTTGGAAAAAATTCTGACAATTTGGATTATTAGCTGTATGGTATGAACAATTTAACATATCTTAATATACATACCACTATTACTTTCCAGAAAATATACACAATACACACAGTAGGCTAATAGGTTAGTACACATAGTAGGTGTGCTTCTAATTTTGCCAAAATTGTTAATAATTTGTTTCCTTTCACCTCTGAGAACATAGACATCATAATTTAGCCTTGTCTATGTAATGTGTGCTTTTAAATGACCTCTAAAACACCAAACAGAATGCTCTGCAGGCCAAAAAGTTTGCTTTGCTGCCAATCTTGAATATTATAGGACACAAAAGAATCATTTGGCTCTACTTTGTGATGCAAGAATTTCAAAGACAGGTTAATTAGTACGAAGAAAGTACACTTTTTCCTCATGAGACATGACTTCATTGCCTAGCTAAGGTTGTTTCCTATTCTCAATTTCCTTTCTACCAAAATCTACACTTAAGGAATTTAGATAGAGGAAAACACAATCCTCCTAATGTTCCTTGTAAAAATTTTAACCATGAAAGGTTAAGTACTTCCACGGGCAACTTGAACTTACATGACTAGTCTTTACACACACAATAGACCAAGATCACTATTCTTATCCACTCTAATAGGCTGATATTTTCTTAAAGAAGAAAGGCTCTCCTGTGTATTAATTAGCTTTGGTACTCTCTGATAGAGACAAGAATGTCTCCAGGGCCTAATGCGTCCTTTATTATACAACTAGAGTCTAGAAAATCAATTTCAGGGTAACCATACGCATAGAATATCTTCTCTGGGGTTTCAGGAAGATTTAACTCGGGCTCTGAGAGAGAACGTGATTCTGGCATGTGTGTGTGCCTGTGCACAGAGCACATAATACAGAAGTGTATGTTTACTGAATGGAATGAAAATAAATATATAGACAAAGGATTTTATTTCTGCTTTGCATAGAGGCTATGATGGTTCAGAAAACATCCATCTCCCTCAAGATTCTAGGGTGCTTAGGAGAAAGAACTACTACAGCAAAATCATCCTCCTTCCCTCACTGCTATAATGACCAATTAGACTAGGCAGCTTATAGTACCCTCCTATTCTTGGTATGGCCTCATGTCCAATTCTCACACAAGAGTCTGGACTCAAGCTCAATATGCAGTCTAATGTCTCTTCTTTAGGCTTGGATAATTCATCTGGACAGAGCTTGAATCTGAATCCTTTCAAGTATTTGTTTATAAGTTGTTGGTCAAAGGCTAATATATTAGTTAGGACAGTAATCACCAGGTGATTACTGAAACAGCTGAAGCAACTTCAAAATATCAGTGACTCAACACAGGAAAATTGTCATAATCCCACTCAGATCAGGCAACTCTCCTTTCTGGCTTTCCTCCAAAAAATAACTTGTATACATTTAAGATATTTCAATTTGTTTGTGATTACAAACACCACCACAATGAATGCCATTCATATATTTCCTGCATTCATACTCAAATATTTTTAGTATATATATCTAGAAATAAATATTTGGCCATAGAGTATAACATCTTCAATTTCATAGACATTGCCAAGTTGATCTCCAAGTTCCTACCCTGTGATTGCTCTGCCATCCTCTGAAGACTTCCTCAAAGTCCTTGGTTGGATTGTCTATACTCAACCATAAGTAAGAAAAAAGAGAGTGAGAAGGATCTTGCAGGTTGTTGTATAGCCAATTCTCAAAATAATCTACTTCAGTTTCATCTGCCCACATTTTACTGGCCATGATCAGTAGCATGGGCTCAACCAAACTGTCTAATATGCTGTCGAGACATATGCACAGGAGGAAGAGATGATACCAGTGAACACCTAGTTTCCCTCTGCCACAGATGACTCACGTGTCGAGTATGCTCAAAATAAATATGGGCCCAATATGAAAAATCCAAGATCCTAAAGAAGGTAAATTAGAGAGTTTTTATTTATCTCTAATTTATCTATATTATCTAGTTTTATATAAATTATTATAATTCAACAGTATATTTTAATATTCAAAGCAATAGAATAACTGAAATCATCAGCATTCCAGTATACTAGGAGTAACCAAATTCAACAACATGTGATAGAAGAGAAGATATCATTCAAAAATTATAAGGTTACTAGGAATAAATCTAATAAAACAGAAACTTTATGGAGAAATTCATTGAACTTTACTGAAGGACAGGAAAAAAGCTTGAATAAAGTGGGAGGTACATTGTCACTTAAGATGAAGACTTAACATGTTAAATGTGTTCCTTAATCCACAATTAATCTTTGAAGTCAGTGCAATACAAAATATGACAGGCATATTCTAAACTTCATATGAATAGAGGAATAAATTAGCTAAAATTATTTTGTAAAAGAATAACAAGGAGGAGGACTTTGCCCTACCAGAGTCAGAGACTTGTTATAATGCCATAATAAGTAGAATTGTGTGAAGCGGATGCAAAAATAGACAATAAATGAATGGAATAGAACAGAGAACTCAGGAACAAACTTACACATATATGGGAACTGCGATTTAGTAAAGGTGCTATCACAAATCAATGAGGATAATGAAGAATGAATAGTACTTGGTGGCTTTCTATTAGAAAAAATAAAAGTCCTACATTAGATCAAACACAAAAAATAATTTACAGATACATTTTAATAATAACATGAAAAAGAACTCTTTAAAATTCTTATAGTAGATAATACATACTACATATAGCATTTCTGGTAAATTTTATAAATCTCTTAAAACACATTAAGCATTTACCATTAAAGAAAAGATAGACAAAAGTGACTACATCAAAATTAAAACTCTCATTATGAAAAAAGTACAACTCTAACCAGGTTCAATGCCAGGCAACAGAGCAGCAGAAATTTTGCAATGTATCTAAGAATGAAAAATATTCAGAATAGCTAAGGAAATATTAGACATTAATAAGAATAAACCTAAATTCAAAATAAATGTGGGCAAGGAATATAACAAGCAATTCACAGGAATGGAGATATGAGTAGCAAATAAATATATGAAAAGATGTTGAAATTCACCAATAACCAGCGACATGCAAATTAAAAGGAGAATGATGTTTCATTTTTCACTCATCACAGTGTCCATATCTAAGTCTAACAATGATAAATGTTGACTAGGGTATGAGTATTGGCCCTCTGATATGTTGCTAATTAAAGGTCAAATTGACAGAATTACACTGGAGATCAACTTGGCAATAGCTATGAAATTGACGATGTCATACTCTATGGCCCAATATTTATTTTTAGATATATACCCTAAAAAATATTTGAATATGAATACAGGGGACATATGAGTGGATATTCATTTTGGTATTGTTTATAATCATAAACAAATTGAAATATCTTAAATGTATACAAGTAGTGAAAAGATTTTTTAAACATTTTATAAAACAGAAAATCATACAGTTGTCAAGATGATTTAGACCTGCCTATATATGCATAGATAAATGTTAAAAACTTAATGACAGTGAATAAATTAAAAAACAGGATGAGATACATAGTGTGATATCATTTGGGTAAATTTTAAAAGTACCAAAACTTAAAACAATTAAAACATGTTGTATTGGCATAAAATATACTGACAAAATCAGGGGACCATCACACCCAGCTAAGTTTTAAAATTTTTTTTAGAGATAGGGTCTCACTATGTTGCCCAGGCTGCCCTCAAATTTTGGGGCTCAAGTGATCCTCCCACCTGGATCTCCCAAAGTGCTGGGATTACAGGTGTGAGCCACCATACCTTTTCCTTTTAAATTCAAAAGCCATTCGGCCTTCCCAGGAAACACAGTCCCTCATGGTTGATCTTTCCCTCCTTTTCTCCCCTGCAATGGTCTCCACCTCCCCATCTGATGCAAAACTGAGGTTGGATCATTTTGCTGCTTTCCATTTGGCACTCTTCATACATTTCCCAAACGGTTTATTAAGCACATCTATGGCCTCAAGGAACTCTCTTTATGGATTTGCAGTAAGTCCATTACTGAATGACATTGAAGATAGAATAATTTATAGACACTACCAATCAGAAGGATGCCTGCTTTTTGAATTATGAGTTCTATCATTTAATGCCTTTGGCTTCATCCAGCTAACTCTACTTGGGAACTTAGCTTACCCCTGACCTAGCACAAGGTGCTAGGAAGCAATATGAACAGCTTTTGGAAAATTCCACCTTGTGAAAATGATTTCCGATTTGAAATCAACAAACATTTTCAGACATGGAGCTGGTAGACTATTGAGGGAAAAATGAGAAGCCAATGACTGCTCCTTTAGTGTGTAATAAAGACAGAAAGGAGACATCTGTATTTAACTTCCCCAAGCTAGTGGCTAACGATCTGTTTCTTAAGAATTCCTTTTCTAGGGCTTTGTTCTCAACCTCTAAAACTCTGGTACATACCATTCTATCTACCTAGACATTCCTTTTGAGAAGCTGCTTCTTTTGATCTGGATAGACTTATAAAACTAAGCATTCGCATACATACTGGTAGGAATGCAAATCAATAAGATTTGGAAAGCAATTTGGCTAACCTTAAAAGTCCTCCTGCCCTTTGACTCAGAGTTTGAATATTTGTAGGAGTATATCCTAAAAAATAAAAAAATGCGAGAGTACAAACATTTTGGTCACATTTTATATCTTTGCCTCTCTCTAGCAAGGGTTAGTGGTACACCCCTCCCCTCCTTGTACTCGCATATTTTCCTGAAATAAATTCAATCCCTTTATACAAAAAAAAAAAAAAAAAACCTTGCCAAAGTTCACATACATAAAAAAAAATTAAAATAAAGTAAAACAAAATCAGAAATAGAGGAATTTATTTCCAAAGTCATTCATAGCAGAATTACCTATAATAGTGAAGAAAAAAAAGAGCAGAAGAAAATGTCCAACAATGGAAGACTGATTAAGAAAGCGTATGACCCTTAAATGGAATAATCTGCATCCATTAAATCAAAGATTATCAAGAAATTTTTAATTAAATGGGGAAATGCTTATGAAATAATGCTAGAAAAAAACTTTGAAGCTAAAACTTTTTCAACTATTTATATCAAAAAGCAATAAAATATTTAAAAAATGTTAAACTCTGCTAAATAAAGTTTATAGGAGTCCATTTATTTGGACCAACAACCTCCTCTAAGTCTAGCGGTCCTCCACTAGACCAAACCAAAATGGAGTCACTCATGTTAAAGTTCCACATCATCAAACCAAAAGTAAATTACACCCCTGACATTCCAAGAAATCAGGAGAGAAAGATAACAGCTAAATCCCCAAACGGACTAGTTTTAGCCAGAATGATAAGGAAGTCCCCTCTGCTTTCACACAGGGAAAGTAACCGCAAGTAATCTCATGCTAACCAGTCCACTTTTTGTATTAGACAGTTGTTCCCTCGTTCCTGCTCCAGCTATCTTATAAAAAATAACTGTTCTGCCATGCCCAGCACCGCACCCCTCTATTTCTAATGAGATGCTACCCAATTCATGAATTGCAAATAAAAACCCATTAGATCATTTAACTAAATTTGTTGAAATTTTGTCTTTTGACAACTCCAATCACAGTTGCTACTAGGCTGTGAGATTATAGATGATTTTTTTCCTGCTTCTTTACTCTTTTCAGTGTTTTGATAATTTTGAAAATGAATGTGCATAATTTTGTCAATTCAGTTTTAAAAAAATAATTATCCAAGAGAAGGAATTTACAAAGGCACAGACCAAAGTTTTGTATCTTTAGAGCTCACAGGAGGAAATACTCATATGGCAAAGAAATTTTCTTTAAGGGAATAGCAGGAGAGGGCATGACTCCATGGACAAGCAAGAGGGACACATGGAAATAAGAGCAAAATTCTTAATTGGACCTGCCTTGGGGTAAGGCACTAATCCAGTTATTTATGTATCCTCTAGAACTGCTGTCTAAACCACTTGTCTTCAGCTGGAAAAGGTACATTTTTCCTTAAGGTGTGGTGTCTCTAAGGGCACTAAAAGCTTGACTTTTAGGAGTAAACTATTTTAAATATTTCCTAGAAAGTTTTCTTCTAAAATTGTGTCCCATCAGCCTCAGGGGCATGATCAATAAACTGCATTTATTTAAAATGATGGTAAGAGGAGAGCAAGGACATAGAGGCCAAATTCAGTTTAACAGCACTTTGCTAAGATCATTATCGATTCATTTTAGGATAGTAATGCCAGAGTAACATTAGGGATAATCTAGTCCAACTTCCTCATTTTATAGGCATGAAACTGAGGTCCAGAGTCATGAGACAGCATTGCATTTGACTTGGCAATTGAAACTCCAGTTTTTGTCTACAACTTCAAAATCTCTGTCCATAACATTAGGCCGACTCTACCGTGCTAGAGGATGGATTCACAAACCACACAGGAAGGTTAAGCTCACCCACCACTTTATACTGTAAAATACCCAATTTCTTCTTCCACTCCACCCTCCATGTACTAAACCTAAATCACATTGTCACTGATATCGCCAAGCTCTTGAGATGTAAGAGGCTCTTGCCTTGCTAATCCCCATTTCATTCTTTATCTAGAAAACGAATCTATTATTAGAAAGTAAGTTTCCTGTTTGCCAAACAGAGTTAAATATTCAGTATAGTTATCAAAAAAAGCTTGTATCTATACATTCAAACAAGTTTGGTGGTTTCAACAGAACACATTTTTAAGTTTAGTATATTCTGATAGCCATCTGGTAATGGTAATAGCTAACACACAGTGAAAAACTAATCCTTGATGACTTTATTCTAAATGTTTTATATGGATTCTCTCATTTAGCCATGTCAATAGCCCTATTAGATAGAGGCTATTAGAGAGAAAGTAAACGAAGTCATTGAAAACACCCAGGTAGACCTGGAATCCTAATCTAAACACATTGGATTCCAATGTTCCAAGTGCCTAATAGCTCTGTTATTTGCCTCCTCATTAAAAGGATGATTCATTTGCCTTTCATATCAATGAAATCATTATTTCAAGTCATATGGGAGGAATTTGTGAATGTAGGAGCTGAAGGAACTTCAGGAAAGGATTGTTCTTAGTAAAAATGCTTTTAGTCTTGATTTTAAAAAAAATGGTGGGTGAACAAGGTCAAGACCTAGAGAAACAACCTGGATGTTTTTTTAAAAAAAAGAAACATGAGAGTAAAAAAGGAAAAATAGAATTTTCGGTCATTGGGATATATATAGAGAGGGTGATCCACAATTACCCCATCTGCCAATCAAAAGCTATATTGCTCTAGGCCAGAGTTTCTCAACATTTGCATCACTGACATTTTGGATTGGACAATTTTTTTTGTGGTGGGTGGCTGGCCTGTGCATTATAGCATGTTGGGCACCATTCCTGGATTTTACCCACTACATGGTAATAGCACCTGTACCCCAACTGTGACCCCTCAAAATATCTCTAGCATCATCAGATGTGCCCTGGGGAATAAAATTACTCAGGTTAAGAGCTTCTGTCATGGGCAAGTAGTCTAGTCTAACATCTTTTTCTCTGCAGAATGTCACCTAAGCTATTCTAGTCAAAAATTTGGCCTTCTATGTTCTAAAGTGGAGTAAAATGGTCCCTAGAAAGCAAAATGTTATAGAAAGACATGTAGTCGAAATGGCATTTGAGTTGAAATTAAAAGGTCGTTTTTAAGGCCAAGCTCAACTATTAAATGGCTATGACTTTGAACAAATCACCTCTCTGAGCTTCAGTTTCCATCTTAAAAACTGGTGTTTATATCCTCTATAGAAAGAACTTCAATAAGTAAAACAGGAGAGGTTTTAAGAGCATGGGCTTCGAAGCCTGGCAGACCTGGCTTTGAACCTTGGATCAGGCACTTTCTGTCCCACAACTCTGGATAAGTTTCTTCACATCTCCACGCTTCTGTATCCTCATCTGGGTTCTGGAGACACTGACACCTTCACTGTGGCTCTCTCCATCCTCATGCTTTCATTGCCCACTACGTATCTCTACCTTGGGTTCTAGGGTAGTTCAGACTCATTTCTGATTACCTAAAGATTCTTCACTCATCTAGACACTCAGAGTAGTCCTTGACCCAGCTCACTCTTCCTAATTCCAGTTAATTGCAATGTTTTGTCTAGTCCACTCCCAATTAGTCCCCGATGCCATGGTCCTACTGCAATGGGCACCATGGCACCCCTTTCTTATCAAAATGAAAACCAAATTTCTTATCATGACCAATAAAACCTATAAATTTACAAAATCCAGGCTTAAACTTATTTTCCTGCCTCATGTCCATGGCACCCTTACCTCCCACCATTCCCACCATGTACCCCTCAGCCACACTGAATTTCTCACTGCTCTCAGACCTCATCAAGCTTTTCATGCTCCTTTGACTTTTAACAATCTACTTCCTTTGCCTGAAGGCACCCTCTTCTCCACCTGACTAGGTTACATTCACATTTTAAGGTTCAGCTTGTATGTTATGCCTCCAAGATATGCCCCTAAAAGTCAGATTTCTACATTCTTCCATATCGTTTGTGCATTTTTTCACATTATTTTTAAGTATCTATGGAATAGCACTTATCACAAGATCTTACACCTCTTTGATTGCACTTTCATCTCCCCTATTTCACCTGTTCATGGTATTTCTACAGACTGTGGCAATGTAAAGGTC
>CAUYRT010086612.1:0-21507 GCA_963574885.1 Lepilemur ruficaudatus | reverse complement strand
TCAACCTAGCTCACAGCAACCTCCAACTCCTGGGCTGAAGTGATCCTTCTGCCTCAGCCTCCCAAGTAGCTGGGACTACAGGCATGTGCCACCATGCCCAGCTAATATTTTCTATATATTTTTTAGTTGGCCAATTAATTTCTTTATATTTTTAGTAGAGACGGGGTCTTGCTCTTGCTCAGGCTGGTTTCGAACTCCTGACCTTGAGCAATCCGCCCACCTCGGCCTCCCAGAGTGCTAGGATTACAGGTGTGAGCCACCGCGCCCGGTCTAAGAATTTCTATTTCTTTATAGCAAAACCTCAACATAGCAGTTTCTAGCAAACAAGAGAGCAAACTTCAGAAACAGGCAATAAGTCTAAAACTTAGACCCCACTTTTAGTTATATGTCTTTGAAACATTTCTTGTTACTTCTCCAACACTTCTGAAATTAACTTCCGTGTCATTTATGTCTCTGAATAATTTTTTTCTTTCTTTATCTCTTAGTTCTAAAGTTTCTGAAAATCAAAGCATTCAGAAATTTCCCTCCTGGCTCTGACATCAACAACCCTTCTTCCCAGTCCTACAAAACCTGTGGCATCACGCAGAGCCCTTGCTGTTCTGATGTCCTTTTCTATGTGACCCTACTCCCACCACTGCTCATTGTCCTGCTCCAAATGAGAGCTTGAGTATACAGGATTGAATGTGTAAGTGACTACGACCTTGTTTGTTGAAAATAATTGTCAAAATGGCCTTCAGTTATAGTGTAATTATCTTCCTTCTTGGTCTTAATGTGTTATTTTTCCTTCAGCTCTGTAATGAGTAAAGTAATCGCATTTTACTTATTAATTAAGTGGCCGGTTAGAGGGAAATCAACTTTGAATTTTCAGGACTAAAGCTAATTCACATATTATGGTTTTGGTTCAAATATTAAATATCTCTGTACGTGGAACTTCATGTTTCCTTCCTTTTGTAATAAGAATAAACAACCAAGTGACTTGATGGCCACAGTTCTGAGACTTTCTGAAAGCTGTCTGTGAACATAGAGTCATTGGTTCATGATGAGTGACAAATACAATTGAGAGAAAGGTATCCTTTAAAAGCAATCTCCTTTTAAAAATTATATTGGCAATGATTAAAGGGGCTCTTTTAAAAAATCTCCTTTGCAAATCCTTCAATAAAAAAGAAAATGTTTTAAAAAATCACCTTCCTTTCCCTCTACTACCCATTTCCTTTCTTTTATTCCTTCCTTCCCTCCCTCCTTCCTCTCTCCCTCTCTCCCTCACTCCTTTCCTTTAAAGATCATTTCATGCAAATCTTTCCAGATCAAAACCCAAAGTGCAAGAACAGAGAGTTACATATATATTTAATTTACTTGGTTTATCTGGAAAATAGTTTATAATACGACTCAACTTTTACATTTATTAAATAAAATAGTTGCATTATAATTCCCAGTTTACATTTAGAAGAATGATCCCAATGTTTTTCCACTCAAATGCTATACTTTCTAATCATACTCTCTAATCTGACAAGAGACAAGTGGGTCTAGCTCCAAATCATAACACTTGTAACTGAGAGCTTACGTTCCCACTACTGTGTTAAGTGCTTATACATATTATCTAGTTTAATGTTTATAACTTTGTGAAATAGCATTACCCCCATTTTAAAGATGAGAAAATCAAGGCAAAAAGAAGTATCCCAACCACGGCCAGACCAATAGTAAGCAGCAGAACTAAAATTCTATAATAATTTTTTCCCTAATCCCATGCAATTATAACAAAAGCTCAGGCCTCATCTTTCTCACAAGGTCATAAAAAAGGCTAGAAGAAATTTTAAAACACTACAACTCATAAGCAGGCTATGAGTAAACCTGGTGTTCCTGTCTGGTAAACACAGTGCAACACCCTGAGTGTTCCTATTCTTCCAGTTACCTCTGGAAGATGACCATAGGAGGTTCTTTTGAACGACACAGTCAACGTTAGTATGTTGCAGCTCTTGAGTAATGCATTGGCAGGTCTTTATCAAGCTCTCCTGTTTGGGCAAATGTCAGAGTCCAGTTAGCTCAGAACAAGGTGGGTGTATAATGACTTCAAGAACAGCTATGATATGTGATGAGTTTCATTATGTTTCACCCAAATAGAAATGTTCTTGACACTATAAACAAATATTTTCAGCTATCTTGTAATTTTCTTAAAATAATTAGAAAAGTATCAACATAAAGAATTTTTCTTGGGAAATGAAAACATGCTCTTAAAGTCAAACTTCTATCAATGAATAAGAAAAAAAAAAACCCACTGATTTGAATCTATAGTCTTTTCCACTACCCATAATTGCTCTTCTGGATCCTTCCAGATCAATAAGAGAAATCATAGCTCTCATTAATATCACCCAGGGCAAAGAGCAGTTTTCTCAAAGAGAAATGGTAAAATAAATGGAAGCTAAAAAATTGAAAGTAAACTATCCTAATTATCATTGAGAGAAAACATCCAATTGGGACATGACATGCAAGATTTTTCTACTCCATTATTTCTCCTGGAACAAAAAACTGTGAATCAAATAGGGTTCTGATTGCAAAATAATGACCATAAAAGTTTCTAAAAGAGGGTTCTAAGATTTGGCCTTTTGTCAGAGGAAGCTTCACAAAAGGTGTATTCTATCTTGATCTCACCTCCAACCCAAATACAGTGAAAATTCTAACTGGTTTTATAGAGCGGAGGTAGTTGTGTGTAATGTTCATGCCTTTCTCTGGAGAGAAAAGAACTGTGTCTCATCTAGCAAGGAAGGATGTTAACTTATTTAATGAGCCATGAAGAACCACGCTGTCTCTAAGACTTCCCTAGGCCTCCCCCCATGCTGGTCCTTCAATACAACAGTGAATGTTCCAGCACAATTGGAAACAGTGTGGCTGAGCACCAGGATCTGAAAGGATGATCCTATTAAACGGAGGCTGAAGAATGGGAAAAGCACACTGACAGGGAAGCTGTGACTTGTCAAGGACAAGTTTGCTCTCAGCAGGCCCTTGTCCTTCGTTCTCCTGTCTGGTGTCCATTTCCAGAGAGTCAGCTCCCACGTGTTTGCAATGTGACTCGAGGCTAATGGGATGAGAAGTGAAAAGGGTCTGCAGTGGAAAGCTGGCTCTTTCTTCTTTGGTAGCCGTCTGGGCTTCCACCCAACCTGGTTCTGCTGAGCTCACATGCTACGCCCATTTGGGAAAAATAAAGTAAACTAAATTTGAGCTGTGCTCTCAAAGTCTGAATTGCTGGAAAGGCATGTTTTCTGCAGGCTTAGATGACGACAAAGCATGGTTTACTATTACTTACGTGGTACTAAGGAAATTATCAAGTTTCTCTCCTTTTTTTAAGGCTTAGTTAAATTAAGCTTAAGCTTCCCTAGGGATACCGGATGAAGTTTTCTTTGATCGAGGAGACACTTGCTAACAGAAGCAGAAATGTTTCCCCGCTCACTAATGGCAGCCAATCAGCTGGGGCCAGTTGGGATAAATACCTTTTAAATTCTCAGACCTTGCTTTTTGAGAAAATATTAAGTGTTCAACATTCAGAAAATTGCTGCATCTTCAAAGTGTGACCTGAGCCAGCAGCCCCAGAGTTCAAAAACAAGGCCAGCACATCTGTGCTGCGATTTCTCAGAGGACGCCTCGATGCCCGTGGAAAGCAAAAGCTTAATTCTCTCTTTTTGCCCTGTGATATTCTCTTGCCTCTCAATTCTCAGAACAGTGTTTTTTGTCTTTGAATCTCTCTCTATCTCTCAGAGTACCCAAGAGATCTAAGCAGAGGAGAATGAAACTATCAAAATTCTGTAAAGCCAGAGACCATCTAGCACAATAGAATATTATATTTCTGAAAGTAGTCAATTCCACTTGCTTTTCTGGAAGGCACAAAACATGCATAATAGACTCAATTTTCTAGTTCTTTTCCAAAGAGTAAAAAAGCCTACATGGAAGCAGGTGGCTGGAGAAATGATCAGTATTCTACAAAACCCAGTATCTTCCCTCGGTAAGGAATAAATGGAAAAATTTAGGCTAATGAGGAACCTGATATAAATAGTAATAACACAACACATGCTTTAATGACTAGAACAACAAGTATGATTACTTTTAGAATATCAATAAATTATCAAGAAAAGCTAAAAAAAAAAAAATTCCTTCCAGCCCTCTGTCCTGGACTGCCTTTTCCCCATGGTCACTCTGGGTCCTTGCCTACTCCCTTTCTCCACCCACGAACACTTCCGGGCTCTCTCAAAAGACAAACTCCCACCTCTGTGCCCTGGAACAATTACCAGCCTCCCTCTGTTTGGGTCACAGGAAAGAAAGGGAAACATGCAGGCCTGACACTCTGCGGCCACATCAGTCCCCGAGACGCCCATGCCTAGCTCCTCAAAGTCTGAGCAGCAGACCCCACAGCCTGTAATGAGATGAGACTGATGAGAAGCGGGTGAACTAAGGCAAGTAACCTGCGGCCACATGGTTGGCAGGTGGCAGGACAGAGCAGGAACCTGCAGCTCCAGAGTTTGGGTCTGTCATTCTTATAGCATTGAGTCAAACCACTTCTCATGTGATAATATTTAACAGAATTTGATTTAAATTCAAACCCATCACCACCTCTGGGCAACTTAGGGACAGCGATTGATCTTTTGATCTTGAATCTTCTTGTTTTAAATTGAAAGAGCCTCTGTAACAGGAATGATGTTCCTATGAAATACTTAATATGCAGAGAACACCATCTGAGTTAAACTAATCCTCTGTTTTGCCTGATGCATTTCAAGAAGCAAGATACACAGACACAGGTCTGAGAAAATAGGCACAGATTTCTTATTTCTTTTCAGAATTTAAGGTAACAGATTTTGGTTTTTTGTTTTGTTTTTCTTTTTAAGTTTAGCTCATTTGAAAGCAATGTCCTTCCTGAGAAGACAGAGGCTAAAGAATCCTTCAGAAAGCAAGGTGATCTTTAAGCCTCTTCACTGCCCTTTTATTTTATTTTTATTCTTTGAGCAGGGTTTTAATTAGAGGTTGATTATTAAATCAGGAGACGACACTGCGTGGTTCTAATCTTCTCTGCTTCTACTGTGAACTCAACTCATATCAAGAAGCTAATTAAAAGGAGTCACACCCTAAGAAAAAACTAATCACTGATGCAGAGCTCAACTGTCAGAAAGTAAGCAGTGGCGACTTAGCATAAGTGACCCAATAGTGAGCAAGGCTGGGAAGAGACCTTCAGTGCCTGAACCAGGCACAGTAGGTTCGCAAGGGGACGCACGCCCTGATGGGCTCTCAGCTGGTGGGCTCTCCTCTTGGCACCTTCTTGTGAAGTCGTGGCCTTTACTCCATCCAAAGGACCTCTAAAGGTGAGCACCTGGAGGACCTCTCAAGCCCTCTGCAAGTTTCCTTTTTTGCTCTGCTCTTAGAGTTTCCGTCTGCTTTTCCTGGCTTCAGTGAAGACCTCCACAGGGCACTCACTAATCTTGCCTCCAGTCCTGAATCCCCATCCACATTTTTGTCCTGCATTTCCAAAACTTTTTGGAGATCTTAAGCCATCTCAAATTCAACTTGTTGAGAACCAAACTCACTGTCATTAGTTGATTTACATTCATTCACTTATTTATCCATTTATTGGCACTAGGCTAGACACTTATGGCACTCCTTGACCTTAAGGAGCTCAGAATCCGATCTGAAATTGGAGAGTCTCAATGCATGAGCTGAACAGGATCAAAGTGACCTACCTGCAATACCCTTAGTTTGTGTACAAGGCAACTGAAGCCAAGGGAGATCAAATGGCTGAAGGTCACATTTGCTACTGGCAAAGCCAGGACTTCAGGACTCCTGACTTGCTAGTTGCCATCACAAATGTCATATCAATAATTTTCTCCATCTCTCCAATTCAGTTTTGAGGAGACACCTGATTTCTCACAGTGTCTCTCCATCAATGGCCAGTCCATCAAAAAGCACTTCAGTGTCTTCCTTTCGAATACCTCTCGAATATATCTGCCATTTCCTTTCCTTTCCAACCACCACTGGGTGGTTCCAGGTCAGCGTTACCCTCACGATCCCCCTGTCTGGCCTGCAGAGGTGTACCGTCTTCCCTGCTAGACATGCCCACCCATCTCACCCTCTGTCTACCCTCCTCCAGTTCAACCCACACGTGGCTCCCAGGGCAGTCGGTCTAAGCCTCCCGAACACATCATGCTCCTGCCGCAAACCCTGAAGTGAATCTCAGACATCCACAGTACCATTTACCAAACTGGGATCCACGGAACACTGACTCCCGCGGGTGCTCTGTGGTCACAGGGAAGTGCTGCTTGCACTCTAGCACTTGGAGACTCACCTTCTCTTGAACCAGTATTGCCCCAAACTACCTTTTTGCAAGGGACACACATTACCCCCTCTCAGATTCAGTGTTTCTAGAAAAGCATGGTGGGCGACAGCGGCCTGCAGGCTAAAGCACAGCAGGTTGGTCAGGTAGCCCAGGCTTCCTCTGCTCTCCTTCCCAACCAGAAACAGTCTATTCATCATCATTTAACGTGCCATGAACCCAATAGCTTCCTTTCTCTTTGTTTTTGTAATTTCCCCAGTTGGAAACATTCTCTTTCTCCTTTTCCATTTAATTAAATCTTAACCTTCCTTTGGATATACAATTCAGATCTCATCTCGCCTATAAATCTTTTTCCAACTCTCTCATCTGAGACTACTGGAGCATTTATTTACCTGTATCAGAAAACCAAAATCTCAATAGTATAAAGCACCCACGGTTCATATTTGTGTCAAGAAGCTAGTGAAATGTCAGAATTTTCCCCTCACATACCTATAAAAGTAATTTATAAGGTAAGATTACATTACATTCACAAACAAGAACTGTATTAATATAAAACTATCAGAAAGTATGGTCTTTAAGTAGAGAAAAGTAGATTTAACATCAATAAATAATTCACTATAACTGAATGAGTTCTGCTGTTTTGACTAGAATAACTTTAGAAAGTTTCATGCCTTCATTTTCTTCTTGCAAAAAATTGTCAAGAACCAGCTAATGAACAATATTATGAGAAGAACAACTGAACAATGTATGGAAAAGGCAAAATCATGATAGGTTTCATAAAGCCCATTTATTTTATAAGTGAATATTACCCCCTTCCTATTTCTGGCACTTTTTTCTACATAACATAAAAGAAATTAGTCTCGTTTATTTAAAAAGTATCATTTCTGTACCAGTTCTATGTATTACTGAAATGTTTTTCTTCCTCATGGTGAAAAGATGTTATGTGACAAGAATGCCTAATTCAGTTTCTGTCTGGAATTCAAAAACAATCACATTAAAGGCCATATTTTAACATACATGCATCTCCATCATGAAGCTTTGGGTTATGGAAGGAAGCATGAGGAGAAGGAAATCTGAGTTAATTCTGATCTTTCTCCTTCTAAATTAGAAATGAGCAGGGCTCACCTGTGGGTCTCCCACCTGTCTCCTCCTGGCCACCATGTCTGTGATCTAGCCCCTTCCCCTGCCCAGGAGGAGCCATCAGCAGCCTGGATCTCCAGTGCCAGCTGGGAAGGGTCCCGGACTGTGTGGACCGTGGCAGCGTGTCTAAGACGACCACGACTGACCTCTCCCGTCTCCGCCCAGCTCTGCCACTTGCTAGCTCGCACCAGTAAGTCCTTCTACCTCTTTTCACTTTTGGTCTTCAACTTGATTTAACCTCTTTCTGGTCTAACCCATTGTATCTGGAGATCCCTTTGCTCCCTTGAGCCCTGGATAGTCTTCTGCCGTGATAGAGGATTCAGCCTCAACCTACAACTCCAGCCTTATTGTTTTACATGAGGCTTTACTTCGAGAAAACTGGTCTATTTGCGGAGCCCTGGATGACCCACGCCATGCACACTCACAGTTTCATTCTCCAAAAATCCTGTCCTGCAAGACCTAGCCTGAGATTCTCCTCTCGGGAAGACTTCTCTAACTCTGTAGCCTGTGAAAACCATCTCAGCCTCTGAACTAGGCAACTCACTGTCTTCTCCAGAGATCCACACAGCAGCCCCCACTAAGTGGGGGCAGTCCCAGAGGATGTCTCCAAGAGGAGAGCTCCTTCTTGGAGATTGACAACACATTTTGGCATGTTAAAGACTTTCTGAAGTCTTATAGCAAAGAAACCTTCCAAACAATATTGAACCTAGGGTTTCTCAAACTTACTTAGCCATGGAACCTCTTTTTCACATTATATCTTTGAGTC
This sequence comes from Lepilemur ruficaudatus, assembly GCA_963574885.1. NCBI lineage: Eukaryota > Metazoa > Chordata > Mammalia > Primates > Lepilemuridae > Lepilemur > Lepilemur ruficaudatus. Next base: position 13,297 of record CAUYRT010086612.1, on the reverse strand, counting down.
ACCCTTTGGAAAACAGTCTGCATAAGTCAGTGGCATTTCCCACAAGTGATCTTGTATCCTAATGTGCCCTGTGCCCATGTCCTTCCTCCAGCTGGTCTACATGGCCACAACTCAGCAGCTCCAACTAGCTGTGGGCTTTCCCGACTCCTATTGCTGTTTTTCTCCTCCCATCACTCTATGCTAAGTGTGAGGGAGCGCACAGAAGGGACGTAGCTTGGTGCCTGGCGGGTGGCAGATATAAAAGCTGCTGGCTACTTTCCTTTTCAGGCAGTAGGGCAGAGAGGCTCAGAGTCTAGCCTGTGGAATCAGACAGACCCCATTCTAACTCTGGTGCAGCCCTCACTAGACAGACCATGAGCTCAAGGACCATGTCTCTTTTGTTCCTCAATGTCTGGTACACACAGTGTCTGGTACAGCCCAGGCAGTCAATCAGCATTCATCAAGTGAAGTAAAGACAAAGTAGTTTTCAACCGAGGTGGTTTTGCCCACCAGGAGCTATCTGGCAGTCTATGGAGACAGTTTTGGCTGTCACACTAGCATCTGGTGGGTAAAAGTATGGCTGCTATTAAACATCCTACAATGTACAGGACAAGGAACTATCTGGCCTCCAATGTCAATAGTGCTGGGGTTGAGAAATCATGCCCTTTAGTCAGGCTAATCAGGGATGAATTTCTAACTACCAACACTAGCTGTTTAGCCTTGAGCATGTTACGAAATTTTTCCTAATCTCCTCTTCTGTTGAATGGGGTTCTAATTATATCTTTAGGGTTGTTGTAAGAGAATATATATACAAATGAGATAAACTGGATAATACATACGAAGCATTTAATGCAGTAGCTGGTGCACAGAAATCGTGACCTATAAACGTGACCCATGAGCATTCTTACCATTGACTTTTATCTAATGTGTCAAAATGACGACGAGGCTCTTGAGATGGACCCTTTACTCTCTCAGAATGCACTGCCTTCATTCCAGAGTGGGTACTCACATCAAAACAGGTCCGCACTCCCACTTATGTTGACCGTATGGTCAGATTTTACTAAGGTACTCACCACAGGCTCGATCGTGAAAATGTTATTCAAGAAGAGCAATTTGTCTCCCTGAACCATCCTCCTCTGGTTCTCAAAGGTGCGAGAGAGAATGGAAAGACGGTCTCGGAGGACGGGATCGATAATGCACTCTTCGAGAAACTCATCCATGTCATCCTTTTCTTCTTTGATCAGATCATCACAGACCCTAAAGAAAACAGACACAGGAAACGCAAGATTCACCCTGGTACTCCCCTGAGGAACTTTGTAAAGGGCACCCCTCCAGTCCATCCACCTGGAAATGTCCTCGCCCATCACCCTGACCCTGGGTGGTCCTTCCTTGCCCTGAGTCTATAACACACTGACTGGGTGACCTTGTACTCAGTCCTCAGACTATCAGAGCCTCAATTTTGCTCATCTTTAGTCACCTCCTTTAAGAGGTCCTCCCTGGATTCCTTCGCCACTTGATGACCACTGGTTCATTCCTGAGTCCCTATGTATACCTGGAAAAATATTTTCCAGGCTGCTTTTTAAATATTTAACATCTATCCTGCCTCTCCCACAACAAGGACAATTTTGTTTCTTTTTAACTTGCTTAGCTTTAATTCTTTCTTAGCCGTTAGTTACCTAGAGAACAGAACCTGGAGCCAGCAAGGACTAGTTTTATATACTGATGCTACAATCTATTTACTAGCTCTGTGAATTTGAGAGTTATCCAATTCCTCTAAGCCTCAGTGCCTTCTCCTATTAGAAATAATCGGAGCTCCTCCGTCAGAAAGCTGTGTTGAGGGTTAAATGTGATCAAGGCCCTGGTGCAATTCCTGGGACAAAGCTGGTACTTCATAAATACCAATTTTCTCTCTCAGTTAACTGGAGGTGATCACCAAACTCTCAAGCTTGTAAAATGCTCAAGCTACACCTAAAGATGCCTTCTTTTCTCTCTCTTTCTAGTTCTTAATGTCCATTTTGCTAAGTGAGAAAAGCAGCCTTCCCCAATGCTCTCATCAGGCTGGGTTCACATTTCTCATGAACTTTGCAGACTGAATTTTATCTCCTCCCAGGACATATGACCACATTCCCAACATTACACTGGCATCACCGATGGTGAGAGACAAATTATTTAGCAATGTGAGCGCTGAGTGGGAGCCTAGGATCACTGCATTCCTTGTCCCAGCTCCAAATATTTCCTAAAGGACTTCCTGCAAACCATAATCTCAGTATTGTCAAATAACTCTTTTCTAATAACTTGTGTGCTCAGGGTCCTTTGGTCACACAGCATAAAGAAGTCAAAGAAATGGGCTCAGTATGTTCTGGTTCCAAGGAAGAAAGCATTCTGTGCTTGCTTTTAATTATCAAATAGGAAGCAGTGTGCAAGGTAACTGGCAGCAGTCCTCCCGTACTGCTGGGCAGAGCAGGGCAAATTAAAGACAGTCCACAGAAAGAGAGGAATCCACTTCCTTTTTATATGATATTTTGTTATTTGATATCTGAAAAACTCATAAATTATATAGTCTGAGAAACAAAAAAATTCCACTTGTAGGAATAAATCCTAAAAAACAATCATGAATGTAAACAAAGACACAGCTGTAAAAATGTTCATCAAAATGCTGAAATGATTACTAGATAAAATGGGTAAATTTGATGTAAGATAATGAAGCCTTGGTTAAACAAAACTGGGAATCAGAAACATTCTATTTGTTGGGTACTTGCCAGACTCTTGTGTTTAATACTCATAACTACCATGAGGTCATTATTATTACTATCATCATGCCCAATTTATAGATGATAAAACTGAGGCTCAGAAAAGTTAAGTAACTTGCCCCAGATCACACAGCTGAAAGATGGAGCCAGGACTTCACACAGGGTCTTTTGCAATTTGAATCCTCTAGTGCTAGCCACTGTATTACACTGCCTCCTAGGATGCATCTGTATCAAGGGAATAGCAAGCAGTTATTAAAATTGTATTTAAAAATACTAATATTTTTAAGTATTTTTAAATATTTTAAAATATTTTAAAAAATACTTTTATGTATTTAAAAGTATTTTCAAATGTGTGAAATATTTTAAAGTCAAAAAGAAGGTTACAAAATGTAATGTATAGAGTAATCCCAATTTTGTAACGAAAAAAAGTAAAAGAGAAGAAAAAACCTACTTACTGGGAAAAAAGAAGAGATTTAGAGACACCAAAATATCAATAGTGGTTTTCCCCAAGTTGGAAGGATGAGAATTGATTTTTAGGTTCATTTTTGTGTTTGTCTTTATTCTCTAAATTTTATTAGTTCACAATGTATTTCTTTTTAAAATAGAGAACAAGTCATTTTTAAAATTAAATGTCAATCAATTCTCAGACTAAAGCACTACACGTTTTTCCATGGTTGCCCAAATGCAAACATTGGCATGAGGCCACCGAGGCCCTCACTAGGAGAGTGTGCAGGTGAGATATGCGGGGTGTGCGACACGGCACGGCACGGTCCGCAGCAGGTGGAAGCAATGGATTATACATACATAGCAACACGCATGGATCTTAAACACAGAGCCTAGTGGAAGTAGGAGAAAACTGCACACAGAATACGACCACCGTCTCGTGCACTCTCTCTCCCCCAACAAAGCATACATTTTACAAGAACAGATTCACAGGAAAAGACACACATTAACATATTAGAATGGTGTCTCTGGTGGAGTTAAAATGTGGGGATGTAAAAGAATAAGTAAAATGCCGTGTGTGGACCAAGGATGATGAGTGAAGTGAAGCACTAACTCAACCCTCACATAGGAAAACAGAAGAGAACAAAGATTCCCTTGTGCTCCTCTTTGCTCCTGCTGCTGAGACTCCGAATCAGTGACAGCCAGCATAAGGAAAAGGGGAGGAAGGGGCATCGGATGTCTTTCTCTTTGTCCTCTGATGGAGAACTGGATCTATGGCCGAGAGAGTAAGGAGGAGATCTATACAAAAACAACACCTTCGGTTGGCTTGACTCCAACAAGGGCTTCCACATATCTCAGTCTATTGTTTTGTTATCCCGTTCAGCTGATAGTCTTGGTTTCTTGCACTCAGAGGTGGTTCTGTTTTACAGATGAGGAGACCTCTCAACAGAGCGCGTAACAACAGACCAATCTTCTCTTTCTACAGAACCATGGACTTAACCCATTTTACAAATGGTCTGGTAGCTGCCAACACCATCTGATGCCACCTCAAGGCACCAAGCACAGGCCAGCCTGTAGACTATAGTCAGAGGGGAAGATTATGTCTCAGGTGCCGAAGAGTTATACCAGTAATGCTCCCTTGTTTTGAGGTGCTCAAGACCTGCACCCTGCTCCCTTGAAGCATCTACAAGAGGTGGACACTAGATGCTGAGGCGATGAGAAACTCAGAGCAATCGCCTTCAGAGCTGGGAGGAATACCCCATGTGCACACTTTGGCATGGCATGAATGGAGACATCCACCTTCAGAAGGACCACATGATCCTGAACTCGGAGCAACTCTGTGATGACTGTTACAAACTGAACACTAACGGTCCTCTGCCTCTCTACCAGTTACCACTTAAGTCTTCAGATTCTTGTATGATCCTAGGGAAGACAAGAGGACTCCAAACATAACTCAGATTAAATTTATTATGACCCAGGTGGCAAGCTCAAAGCTCAATTACAACTGATTTATCTACACAAATATGTCATTTCCTTCACCTAAATGTTGTGTAGTAAATCTATGCTGACCACTCTGGGGGGCCCCTTTGATAATTCTAGTTCCTGTACAGAGAAAATCTAGAATTAGAGCCAGCTGCTATTAAGCAGACAATGGCCGCGACCTTGCTGGAGAAATGCAGGAACAGAAATCCTTAAAGCCTATGCTGAGTCTCTGAATACAGTAAATGTGATAAGTGATGAGAATGAATATGAAAGAATCTTGCAGAATGTTTTAAAATGCCTCAGGACAAGGCAGGCAGGGATGAATGTGGCCTCCATTTCTGAAGAGATTAATTTCTCTGCAAGTCTCAGAAAAACATCAAAAAAGAGAAAGAATGAAAAGGTAATTTTTCCCTATATCTGATTACAGAGTTAAAAAAAAAATGAAAAAAGTTTTAAGCCCAGAACTTTTCCTACGGGGAGAGACATCTTCGTTGCCAAAGTCTCAAGCATGGGAAGGGCCCTATATCCCCAAACCTGGCCATGTGTCCTAAGGATTGAGGTAGGTGGAGAGAAAGGCCATCCTTCCTAAAATGGAAAGCTGCCAGAAAGGAAGAGGGATCCCTAGGGCTTAAATTCCTCCAGTGGAAGAAGAGATGTCTAAGTCTTTGCTCAGCTAGACTCTAGAGGACAAGAAACTGTGATGGCTACAACAGGACTTAAGGATATCCATTCTCAAAGTGACCTTTCAGCAACTTTCAGTCCCTGGAGATGAATGCCTCAGGACAAGCTGTAAGTCATCTTTAACTGTCAGGAGAGCTGTGGGCACACTCTTGAGTCTCACCTAAAGTTTACACTGAAGTTAAATCTTAGGTCCTTGGGGTGCTAATAAGGCAAATTTTGGTCTCTAGAAATCAGCCCATTTAGGATAGGTTCTCCCTGTTCCATGCTTAGGAACAGAGTCGGCCATTCTTTCTACTTTTTTTCTTTTTTTTAACTACAGAGGCTGATGAGGGAATGGGAGAAAAGGAAAAGCTTGCTCTCCATCATGAGCAAGAGAGTCAAACACAGAAAGAATAATGCCAGGGACACCTGCTCAGGCCTCCCTGGGACTCCAGGGAGGAGTCACCCCATTAGCTAAAGATCTCACTGCTGCTTTTCAGGGATGGGCAAACCTTTGCCCATAATCAAGCTATCAAGGACAATTCTGCTTTATCTGCTACTGATGTGTGGCCTGGACACAACCTGAGAATTTGGGATATGGAGCAGGAGGGGCCTATACCTATAGCAAGACCACCACCTCCTGCAGAGGGGCACCTATTCAAGGACAGGAGCTAAATGTTCAGCCAAGTGCAAACGTTTCTGTACTTGCCATGCTTTTCAAAAAGATGAGGACTTCATGGCAGTTACTTCAAGGACAAGAATCCACGGCTAACAATATGGAATTTGTGGCAGGCTTGGGACTCCATCAAGGAACAAAAGAAGGATGGGTGAGAAGTGCTACCCTGGTCCAGTAAGAGATTAGGCATAGCTGGCATCCATTTCCCCCCTTGCCCTGGGTTCCTGGCACTCAGGAGAGGGGAGAGAGGTAGGTAAGGCCGGGGCACACATTCAACAGACTCTTTACTTAGATAAACCAATCCAGTTTGGACAAACAGGAGTTATATGGCTGTATGTCATCCAAAGTGAAAATGAAAGTATTCTTATTTATCTGAAGCCACTCTTCAAGTCCATTGTTTAAAAGAGGGCTGTGATCCTACATGATAATATTAGGCTGCCAATCATGATTATGAAAATGCTATCCTAGGTTGTGCCCTTGTTACAAAAAAATTGCCAGAAAAAATAATAGAAAGATCAAGGGAGATAGTGAAAGAAAGACAATGCAAGAGCATAGGAAGAGTAAGAGTTCTGAAAGACAATATTAAAGAGATAGGGGTGTGAGTGTAGGGATAGTTGATGTGGAGGAAAAAAAGAAAAGAAAAGAAATGCCCATCCACTGTGGCTGAAATTATATTCTCTATAGCATCTCTGATAACAACTGGTTTTTAATTTTTCTAGAGTTTATCTGCCAAAATTAACTTTACATACTTTTGGATATAGGCACTGTATCAATTACATATTATCCATATAGTCAAACACACAGACACGGTTGAAATGAAAGCTGGCTTTCCCTCTTACAACATGTACTCGTTCTCCCCAAGAGGTTGAGTCCATGGGACAAGTGTGATAGTGAAACACTACTTTTACTGCTGCTTCACTTTCCGTATTTGTACCTCCTCTCCCACTTTACCTTTAAACATGTTTGGGCCATTCTGATTGCTGGTAAGCACATGTGAGCTGGGGAATTGGGCCAAAGGAAGCAATGTACAAGCAGTTTCCTCTTGCGCTTTTAAACCACGGGGATTCCTACGCCATGAGACCAGGTGAAGTTTTTAGGCAGGAAAGGCTTTTCTTTTCTCACTTTTTAAAGATGGCACAGTGGCGATCCAGTGATTAAAGCTCATTGTCTGAGTGACAAAGCTTCCCGCCCACTGTGTCCTGGCGTTGTCATGGCTCCTTCTGATTCAATTAGGGACAGCACACTGGGGGGCTTTCTGCCTGGTTTCCATGGACCTAAGACTTTTATCTTTACCACATACTAACTTGGTTTTAAACAAAGCTTTGAAGCTTCCCAGGGCTAATCTTTAATGAAAATGGAGAGGCAAATAAAAAAGGCTGAAATAAATTCCAATGAAAGCAGCAAAAGTGTTAATTCAGGGAGGTTGGAGGGAGAACAAAATGAAAATGGAGCTTAAAAGAGGCAAGGATGTATTCAGTAAAAAGAAACATTCAAAATTTACCAGTGATGAGATTAGTTAAAATAGTTTGGTTTTACATTTTATTAATTTTCTCCACTGCCAGAAGCAGCATTTTAAAAACCAGAATATTAAAGATAGCAGTAAGAAATCATTATTAAATTATATGGCTTGTAGGGACTGAGCAATGCTACTAAAACCAAGAATATAAAAGCCATCGTATCTAAGCTCTTCTTTTTCCTCATTCTTCTTATTTTCTGGAAATGGCTTTCCACTGAAAAAAAATTCCACATTGATGCCAACCCAAAAGAGATTATTTTTAGAAATTCTTCATGAAACCTGACCAACCTGGTTAGGGTTACTGAAAGAAATACAGACATGTAGATTCATTTTGAAAAAATAGTGAAGAATGGTCTATTTGTCTTTTAAAATCTAAGAGTTCCAGCACTGTTAAGTTATAACCAGGTTAAGATTAACTGAGGATGAACAACATTCTGTTCCCCATAGCTCAGCTCAGGTTCTTCAAATGCATGGCTCCAAAAGAGCATCATATACTAGAACCAAGTAACAAAAATTTGACATTGTTTAAGTTGGTTAAAAACTTATTCTAAAAGTCACTGATCTTTTCATAATAACTGGGTTTTACACCACCTCTCAAATTACTGCATCTATGATTTTTGTTACAAACCTATGCTTTTCTCTGTCCTCTTCTTCCTGGGTAGCAAATATCTTCCACTGGAAATGGGCAATGATGCTACTGCGGTTGTGAATGGTTACAGTCCGCTGATTGGCCAGAGTTATGTAGGTTTTCTCCATGATCAAGGAATTCTTATCCAGCCTTATATTCATGTCTATGGCGGCTCCATAGAGAGATACAAACACTTTTTCACCTAGGAATTAATGAAGTGCAAACATATTTCAAAATTTAATCTAGAATGATAATCGTAGGCTATTTTTTTCCCAAGTTGAAGTTAGGCAATGTAGCACAAGCATTAGGCATTTCATTCTTTCCCCTTCACTCCCATCAATCCAGAGATCAGACATGTTCAGAAAACTTAGATATTATGCTTTGTGCAGTTCAAACTATCTTGCTTGGTCATTGTAAGAAATACATAAAATATGAATTGTTGTGGTGAGTGCTCTAAGACTTTTTCTTCTTCACAAATAGTTTTCAATCCTATAGCCTGACTGGAAGGGCAACTGAGTTCTAGAATTACAACCACATGCATCATCTTTAGTTCATGCACGAGTTGGATTTGTGATTCTTAAAATGTATACCTGGGAAGAGCTGCTCAGCATGAGAGAATTTAGGTCCAAACAAGAGCAGGGATCAGGAAGGAAAATTCAACAACTTCAAAAATAGAAAACTGACTATTTAAAAGGAACCAAATCCTTAAACAACAGCAATTAAAACAAAAACAAAACACATACACATACACACATAAATACAGATGCATCTGCCATGTCATAGACAAAAATTATATTTAAAATTCAAATTTTTAAAATATTAGGAACACCTTTATTCAGTATAGCAATTTAATCCCCTGACTTTATTCAAGATGCACCAATTACCTTGATTCTAGGTGCATTAGTGAGGCCCCTGGGCTTTCAAGAAGACAAAAACCTACAAACTATATTCTTTTTGATTTCTGCAATGTCACAGCAGGTGCATTATTCTGACATCAAAATCGAAAAAGGAAATACTTAAATACTGTGAATGCTTTGTTGATCTGTGCTACACAAGTTTTCATCAGAACACAGAAAGCATAATTACTTATACCTTATTTTTAGCAAACATTTCTGCTACATTCACTATTGTATGAACCAAACTGCCATTCAGTAAATTGACAGCCCTTTATACATTTTAAATGTCCTTTAGGCTTTACCATTTTGAATATAGAAAAACTTTCCACAAATTTTAAAGAAAAATTAAGTACCTAGGCATTTGATACTAAAAATTAAAATTTTTCATTAAAAATTTATTTATAGTGTCAAAATTTCAAGTACAATAAAAGCATATATGTTGAAACTAAAATGTCTTTCTCTCCTTCACTTAATTCCAGGCCCACTTTCTAGAGGTAAAAACTGTCAATATTTTCATACTTCCCAAAAGAAAGGTATGCACTCTTGTCAACTTTTAAACTTTTTGCTGGGTGTAATTTAACACTGTGATGAGTAAAAACTGATTGTTGCTTTAATTCACATATTTTAAATTACGGATTATGTTGAGCATCTTTCCATATATTAATTGGCTTAAGCCAAAAAGAAAACGGTCCCCATAATAAGCTGATATTCAAAGATGAGGGTGAATTAGAAGTAGATTAGCCTTAGTACAGAGTTAAATATCAGACTGGAATTGCCTATGTCTTGCAGAGAATTTCAACCTTGAATTAGGTGGTCATTGACAGGTTATGCCATCAGATACCTGGAAAAAAGAACTCATTTCTCTTTGGAGGAAGGTATCTGCATCCAAAATTTCAAAATTTTTAACATTTTTTAAAAAGCACATAGCCAAACATAATGAGGCAAGCAGAGAAATAAAACTCAATGTGTTAGGACCAGCAGATACAAAAACAACAAAAACAGACAGACCCACAAAAAAATCAGATACTAGGAACCATCAGATACAGACTATCAACCAATTACACTTAGTATATTTAAAGAAACAAATAAATGGAGACCGACGCTAAATTCAGAAAATAGGAAATCGAAAAAATCTTTAAAAACGTGAAAAGAGCCACACTCTAGGACTTATAGAAATAAAATAAAATAGCCGAAATTTTTAAAAATCTCAAAGAATATACTTACTAAAAGAATTTTATTATTTTTTTATAAAAAATAGTGAAATGGAAGATAGTTCAGAAAATAAAAAATGCATTATGAAGAAACAAATATATGGAAAACACACAATGAATGGGTAAGAGACGAGGTAGATAAAATGAGAAGGTTTAATAGTATTCAATTGGAAACTCAGAAGGAGAGGAAAGAGATAATGAAGCGAATTATTTCAAGAGATGATAGCTAAAAATTTTTTAGAATTAAAGACATCAGTTCACAATTCAAAAAGCCCAATTAAAGTCAAATAGGATAAATAAAAACAAATTCCTACCTAAATATATTGCAGTGAAATTCAAGAAAACCAAAGACAAAGAGAAAATCCTAAGTGCAGTCAGAGAAAAAAGACAGATTTTCTTCAAAGGACCCACAGTAAGAAGGGAAAATAAGAGTACGCATTCATGTTTGCATTTATTTGCAGAAAATCACTGGAAGGATACATGAGAGACTAATAAAATAGGACTGAGACAGGGAAAATGGGGCAGAATGGAAGCAAGACCTTTCAATATGCTAAAATATTGCTTTAATTTTTGAGCATATAAATACATTACCCATCTGAAACCTTAAATGTAGGAAAGGATATAGGGCCTCCAATTACATGTAAAGCTGCCAGGTAGCACTAGTAATAAAATATAAAATAAAATAAGATACTCTCATTTCATGACCATGAGACTAACAAACAAAAATCAAACAGTTTGACAATATTTTTGTGGCAATATATTGGCAAGGATGTGGAAAATGAGAATTTTCATCCACCGTTGATGGAAGTATAAATGGGTACAAACCACTTGACAGACCAAGCTTAGCATAAATTTGCCCTGTAACCCAGCAATTGCACTCGTAGGTATTTATCCTAAAGGAAAATCTCACACAGCAGCACAAGAAGACACTGTACAAAGATGGTCAATGTAGCAGTATTTGTAATAGCAAAAAACTAGGAACAGCCTAGATATTCAGTTTTCACATACTGGAATGTTGTACATTGTCAAAATTAATCAGAATGATGTGTATCTACATGTTTAAATCTTTAAAACAATGTTGAATGAAGAAAGCAAGGTGGACAATGCTATGTACTATATGATACCATTTACATAAAGTCTAAAACTGCTCAAGCCAATATATAGTTTATGGATAAGTAAATACATAAGAATAGCATAAAATTCAGCTCCTCTGAGGAGTAAGACGTGGGAATTAGACCAGAAAAAGGTAACAAGGTGGCTTCAAGACTATAATCAGTTTAATTATCCAAAAGATAAAATCGCTAATAAGAAATGTCTATGGCAAATGTTGAGATGTGTTAAATATAACAGGTGTCTATTATATTATTCTCTGCGCTTTTGCGGTTATCTGAAATATTTCATTGTTTAAAAAATTAATCAAGTAAAAAAAAAAAAATCCAAGGGCTTATTTCACACAAATCTAGGTGTCAGAGACACTAACGTCATCAATTTCAGTGGCTCACTGCAAAAGTGTGCCTTCTCAGAAATACAGCAAAAGCTATTAATTGTTTTTCAAGAGCCATCTAATACTGATTTTTTTCACCATTACCTTCCAAAAATTATCAGATCCACAAAGTGGAGGAAGCAATAACTCTTCTCGTATACCCAAAGATGTTGAAGTACTTGGTTTTTATATGCCAATAAAGACACCTTAAAAAGTGTCCCCAGCCCTTAACTACTTAGAAGACTGATAGGATGGAAGTGGTGCCATGCTTTTGGGAATGAATGAGGCTGTCTCTCAACATTAGCATTTCGGTGCCCTTGGAGTACCTGTTCCCACCCTGGTTCCTTTTTTGCTTTCTGAGGTTGAATGCCACAATCACTGTTAATGGGGTTAGACACAGTCATTTATTATGTCCCAGTAAAGATATATTTTATGGAAGGTCTCACTGCCTCTTGCCAGTTTTGCTACTATCAATCAAGCAAAAACAAACAGGAACAAAACTAACTTTACAAAAATAAATGAGTAGCTAGCTATATATACTATACATTTCATGCTGTGGTTTCAGTACTTTCAAAACAAAACTAAACTAACTTCAATACTTTCAGCACTGAAAGTACAGAAAGTACTGGTTTTAGTACTTTCCAAACAAAACTAAACTAACTTTACAAGACTACAGAACTTTACAAAAGTACTGGTTTCAGTACTTTCAAAACAAAACTAAACTAACTTTACAAAACTACAAAATTTTACGAAAGTACTGTTTCAGTACTTTCCAAACAAAACTAAACTAACTTTACAAAACTACAGAACTTTACAAAAGTACTGGTTTCAGTACTTTCCAAACAAAACTAAACTAACTTTACAAAACTAACTTCAGAACTTTCAAAACAAAACAAAACTAACTTTACAAAAATAAAATGTGTAGCTAGCTATATATACAATACATTTCATGCTGTGGTTTCAGTACTTTCAGACAACAGAGGATGCTAAATAAAATGTATGAGCGGAGCCATGGATTTTCCAGGGAAATAACAAGTTGATGGAAAGAATGTTTCTCATCACTTGATCACAGCAGGGTCAAATTCACTACTGTAGTGAATAGCTGAGCCAAACTTCTTTGGAAGTATTTTCTTTGTTCAGGGAACTTAAATTAAGCAACTTGACTGAGCTCACCCAACCTGTCAGTGGCAATGCCTAGTGTTCTTAATCTCCACAGAAGTCAGTGTGGGACTCAAGTGTGCTGGCCTCAGAGGCTCCCGAAGACCTGGATTCAAGTCCCAGCTTTACTTAGGTGTAAAGTCATTTAACATCTGTGGGTTTACTGGTTTACTTATCTCTAAAATGAAGGCAGTTAAAGAAATGTCCTCTAATGTCCCTTTAAATACCTGGTGGTTTGAGAGTCTCCACTTGTTATAAATTTGTTTTGTTTTGTTTTGAGACAGAGTCTCACTTTGTTGCCCGGGCTAGAGTGCCGTGGCGTTAGCCTAGCTCACAGCAACCTCAAACTCCTGGGCTCAAGTGATCTTTCTGCCTCAGCCTCCCAAGTAGCTGGGACTACAGGCATGCGCCACC
>CAUYRT010086610.1:0-16677 GCA_963574885.1 Lepilemur ruficaudatus | reverse complement strand
ATGACCTAGCAATAGTGAATTGTGCTGCCATAAACATTCAGGTACAGATGTCTTTATTATAGAATATGTTATGCTCTTTTGGGTAGATGCCTAATAATGCTATTGCTGGATCAAATGGGATTTCTATTTTTAGCTCTTTGAGGAATCTCCAAATTCTTTTCCACAGAGGTTGCACTACTTTGCAGTCCCACCAGCAGTGTAAGAGAGTTCCTGTCTCTCCACAACCTCGCCGGCATGCTTTAATCTTTGCACAGAACTAATGGGGCTTTATAATTTCCCTTTCAAACCAGTACACTTTGGGGAGGGAAAAAAAGGTAGTATTAATAATAATGCTGTGATGACAGGTGTAATCTCAGAGTGTCCTAAGAGAAACTGCACCATGCTGCATTTTAACTCTAACAAACTTTGCTTGAAATGTAAAAACCCTCACTTTATAAAGTTTTAAAATAATCTCTAAAAGAAAGTTCAGTTATAACCTTAGGTAATTGAATAGTAGATGTGAAATTCCTTATTGGTAAAAGATGATTTTATTTTTAATTCTATAAAGGTTGCTCTGAAGTCAAAAAGAGAGATTTGTATTTGTATGAATAGTTAACTATAAACACTAAGGTCTATTAATATGATCACAGTAAAGCTAAAGCTGCTGGTGTTTATTTGACCTTCAGAGAATGTTTTGTACATGGACTCGTACTTGAATCTGAGATTCACGACTGCTTTGCAGTGTGTCCTTGAAACTCTGTGACACTAAATTACCTTTGTAAAGTGACGATATCAGAGCCTGTCATGTTAAATTTCTGTGAAGGTTAAATAAAATATTATGAAACAAAAAACAATTTCCATGGTACCTTATACATCATGAATGCTCAGTAAATATTACTTTATTTCCTTACAATCATAAATATTAAATTGACAGAGATTTCAAGTCCAGTATATTGATAAATTGCATGAGATAATTTTGTTTTATGTTTTCACATTATTTTCATGAAGATACTTTATAGATTTGTGTAAAATAACATCTATTTCTACAATTTTAAAAGACATTTAAAGTTGTGCTCCATTTCTTCTCCCTTTCGTTTTTATTCTTGAAATTCAAGGTCAAAAGCTTTCTTACTTTCATTTCTAAACTTGATTGGACAGCTTTTGCAAAGGTATTCTTATACTTTGCCTCTCCCCACAAATTTCTCTCATAAGTAAATATTATCTTGAGAGTCTGACTCAAAATAATTAAAAAGTCATTTTTTTCCAAATCAAAAAAGAGAGTATGTAATTTAGTCTCCTTTGAAGAAATAGAAAAACATATGCTGCCTTTTTATTAAAGAAAATATGAGGTTAAAAATTAATGTTTTATAAAGGGAATCAGATTTTCTTGTGGGACAACTTACGGGAAAAAAATCTCAGGAATCCCCAAACTAGTGTAAATGTGTTATTCTGTGCCAACAGTGATGCATTTTGAAAAATAGTTTCTAATAAAGGAACTTGAATTATATGGCTACTCAGATTACAGAGATGATTAAAGACAACCTTAACTGTAACTATGTATAGCTTTCTATCACAAGTGAAAAAAAAATTGGTTATAATTCCCCACATTCAATGTAGGGATAAGGGCTATTTGTTGTCAAATTATTTAAATACATTTTAAATCTCTGTCTATCTGAAATGTAAATTTCATTTCTATAAATTAAGTGTTATATGGCATTTCCTGAATGAATACTCAAAGTCATAAAATTTGGCTATTGTGGAGAAGAGTGATAATTCGTACATTGCACCTATTTAGATGTGACATTAAGAGGGGATGTTTTATCATCATCATCATCATCCTTATCATCATCACTGTAAGGTTAGCTAAAGTAAACTTTCTGTTTTCAGCTTAAAAAAAAAAATGAAAGCCAGTGTAGTTATTTCTGGTATCTAGTATCCATTTTTTTTTCTTTTTTCTATAGTGGTTAAAAAATGGTTTCTGAAAGTTCTAATCCTAAAACACAGAATTCTTTCCATACTCTTTATTCTTTAAAACCAATGCTTAGTTGTGATTAGAAGAATTGATCTAGAGGAGAGGAAGTCTGGATACTTTCTTATAAAATTGCAGCATGGATAGGGGTTTTGCAGATCATGCAAGTAAAAAAATCCATGTACTTTTCCACAGTCAGAAAAAGACCAAAGACCCGGAAGGATCTTCATGGAGAATGGCTGTAATGTGCACATAAGGAATCCAGACACTACATACCAGATCCTTCAACTCAGGTCAGTATTGTTACATGCAAGTTTGGTATTAAACCCCAAAGTATGCACCATCAATGGACAAGAAAGCTTGTACCAGGGGCAGCTTCATTGGTGTGAAACCCGGACGGTCCCACTGGACCCAGCCCTCAGAAGGGCACTGTGATTGATTTAAAGCTATGATGTTGTTTTGTGAGTGATGTCATATAGGAGAATAAAGCATGTTCCTTGCACCCCATTCACATACAGTGTTAGTAATGCCACATGCACACAGATTTCTGATGGGCCCATCGTCTATGGGAGTTCAAAGTACTCAAAGTAAGTAGAAAGTAAGTATGTTATGTCTATGACTGAGTAAACGGGGACATTGACAGCCTTTAAAGATCACATTTTTCATTCAAACCAGAAATTTCTTTGAACACAGAAGGAAGTCAATGCTATTCTGTGAAACAACCAAGAAACCTTATCACATACTTTTCAAACTGTGCATCATCCTTATATCAGCCAACCTCTACAGCTGAAAATGAAGAAGGAAAGAATACACATAGTTCTACCCATGGTTTCTTTTACTTTCAGTCATTCATTATTCTTCAGTAGTAGCCTATACAGAGTGTACGTAGAATATACTTGTATCAAGAAGTGAAATATAAACAGTTTAATTTTGTGCAGTGTTTTCATTCTTCTGGTAAGAGCAAAATACAAATGCATGTCTGGCTATGAAATACAAATTTTGCAATTTCAGTGATTCCACATAGGAATTAAATGTTCTTATATTTGCATCTAAAACTGGCATTTCACAATATATATAAAGATGAATGGCAAAATTCATGATTAAAATTTGAAATTTTATTTTTTTCTTTTCTTAGAGCATTAAATGGCATATTAAAAAAAAAATCCATGGCATGTCAAGAAAAAGAGGATAGGCATAAAAAGAAAATACATGTTACTATTTTAGTACTTTAAAGTGTCTTGCTTTTCTAACAAAGGGCTCCACACTTTCATTTGCACTAGGTACAGCAATTTATGTAGCTTGACATGCTTGCAGAATAAGCATATCACTGGTAGCACTAATGTCAGTACACAAATCATCAGGAACCCTTTTCTGTAAATTCACGTATACGTAAGTTTCTCATAACCAACACAAGGTACTCGGTGGGAAGGGTTTAAAACTACTTGCTGAAATTTAATTTCCTTCTAACAGGTGTGATTGGATCGCGAGGCAGGTTTCATTTAATATTGTGGAGAAATATTTGTTCTAAGCACCTGTGGTTTTATGTGCTTTTCCCAGCAGCCTTTAAGCTCCTTGAATGCTAAAATTATATTTCATGCACCTTAAGCTATATATCAAACCACGTCAGTGCTGCAGGCATATGCGCTCGGAGCAATTTTCCACTTGTGCTGGGCGCTAACTCCCAGTGTTTTCACTCCTGTCAGCTAAGGGGTGCTTTTTCTGGTCTCCTGGGAGCACCCAGGACTGTACCTGTCTTCCATGGGTAGAATTTAACCAATGACTGATAGGTGGGGAGCTATGAACATTCTATCTCCTTTGCCAATTGATTAAGATAATTCCAGGTATTACCTAAATCGCCTTCAGAGATTCTTTGTAGAAGTGAGCCAGAGTTAATCTCTTTTTGGTGTTTTCTGATCTCCCACACTTGCTTGACTGTTTCCTTTTTCCTGACCGCTTTCCCATTAGTCCACTGGTTGCTTCTGGAAAACAGCCCAGTAAATTCCTTTTACATAACTTTGTCCAGAGGCTGTTTAAGAGGAAACCCAACCTAAGGTACTAATAGAAATTAAAATATTTGACAAGAACAATAGGCAACTTATAAATGTTTATTGCATTCAACTGAGAATGGTGTATATGTAGATAAAATTCCCTATATACTTAGTCTATTACTGTAACTTTCCTTATGAATGCCTATGAATATCATGAAATCTAAGCACTTAAGTGTCCCATTTTATGCCAGGGTTCCTTATGGATGCTCTGGCTGGATTGAAAAAGGAGATCTCAGCTGGGCATGGTGGCTCACGCCTGTAATCCTAGCACTCTGGGAGGCAACAGTAGGAGAATCACTTGAGGGCAGGAGTTGGAGACCAGCCTGAGCAAGAGTGAGACTCTGTCTCTACTAAAAATAGAAAAAAATTAGCCGGGTGTTGTGGCTCTCATCGGTAGTTCTAGCTACTTGGGAGGCTGAAACAGGAGGATTGCTTGAGCCCAGGAGTTTGAGGTTGCTGTGAGCTAGGCTGATGCCACAGCATTCTAGACTGGGCAACAGAGTGAGACTCTGTCTCAAAATAAATAAAAAGTAGCTTTCATTTCCAATTATTCCATATCCCATACACATAACCTTCCTTTTTCATGTTATAAGTGAGGGTGAACTAGTGAATTCTTTGCATAATTCTGAATAAAATGTAGGCTTTTATTGATTCAAAGGCTTTACATATTTAGTCATATGTAGCCTATATGGAACAATTTTACATTTTCTTCCATATTTAACAACTTCTCCCTTTTAAAATATGCATTATATATAACATGAGTTTACAGTATCTTTGAAGAGACAAAACAGGTATTAATATTAGCAGGTTTGTGAATATTTTATTTCAAAAAA
This sequence comes from Lepilemur ruficaudatus, assembly GCA_963574885.1. Classification (NCBI taxonomy): domain Eukaryota; kingdom Metazoa; phylum Chordata; class Mammalia; order Primates; family Lepilemuridae; genus Lepilemur; species Lepilemur ruficaudatus. The sequence goes on along the minus strand of CAUYRT010086610.1, from coordinate 11,848 downwards.
TAAGTTTTGTAACAAATAAGGAAATAAAATGATAACAGTTAATTGAAATAATTTTTAAAAATCAGTAGTAAACTTGACCCTGGGAATTTACACAAATGAAGCAAACCAACCATATTAAGGAGTTTTTGTTTGAGAAACCTGAGCACTTAGCAACTGAATTATCAGTCAAATAAATAGCCAAGATATTTCTCAGAAATCAAGTGTGTGAAGACCTAAGTTATCTGTATTCATTTTAAAGAATATTTATTGTCATCACAGGCATTTTAGAAGACTAAACATGAGATAATGTGCCACCTGTACATTGAATACATTCTTATTTTTTCCTATCAGTTTGGTTGAGTATTTTTATATGTATGTATATACACACACACGCACACATATTTGTGAGCTGAGGGAAAATGAAGACTTAGGAGAGCACACAGAGAATAGTTTTGAAAAAGTCACCAAAAATCTCTACTCTTATAAGCAAATTTCTGCATATTTTCCTAATTCCAAAGAGTAAGAAAGTTGCAATGTTGTCATGTAAACACTTCTCATAAAGTGTTTTCAGGATAAAATATTTTGAAATGTTATAATCACTCATTCTGCCAATGTGTCTGTTTTGATATAGATTTCTTTTAGCAGCATGAGGTGATATATCATTCCTCTTTTTTTCTACATTAATATTGGTGTTTAGCCCAGTATCTATAAAATTGATTCACTTAATGAATTAAGAGCTGTGTGTGTTTTGTTTTGCTTTTGGAGTCATCCCCATGATGATTGGGGATGATAATAGCTAATATTTTTACTCACTCACTTATTCAACACATTTTGATTAAACATCCAATGTGTTCTAGAAACTACTCTAATAAATAATAAATAATTCTTCTAAATAATGAGAAGTAAAAAGATGAGGTTTCATAAATGGTATGATTGGTGAGGGGCCATGCAATTCTCCCTAATCCGTGTAGTTTTTTCTTAATCCATATGGAAACTAATTAAATTTTATTCCCTTGATACTAAGTCTTTGCAGTTTTTAAGAGTAGTCACTATACTTAAATCCTTTAAAAGATAAAATGTAAAGCATACATCAGTTAATATAGTACAACACTAATTTAGCACTAGGAGGTAAAAAAGTTACCAGGAGATTAGTGAGATTAAAAGGGAGGCAATATATCCCATAACCAAACTTTATGGATAATTTGCCATTTGGCCTTTGAGCATTTCTTTTACAAGATGATAAAATGTGTGTTTGTGTGTATCTGTATGTGTAAGGGGAGATAATTTTGTCATTCAAACACAGATTAAAATATATGCTTTATAAATGTGATTTTATGTAATTTTTGTTGATACTAGTCTTTATCATTTACTGATATGAAAATTAGAAGTTAAGGATATTAAATAGTAATGTTAATATTAAATAGCATATATTATCTTTTCCCTATGGATCTTAATGTTGTTGCCAATCTGTGAAGCATATCGTATGGTTCTCTGATAAGTAATATGGCCAGTAAACAAAGCCATATGAAAAGGTGACCTTTAAGAGCCTTCAGCGGCTTTAATTCAGTGGCAGTACAATTTATTTAACCTTTTAGAAAGTACTCATTTTTGACACTGACTTTACTTTTTGAAGTTATACAATCATATATTAGAAAATGTACTTTATATTTATTCATAAGCTTATCTATATAGTGCAAGGTTTTAAGTAATATAGCTTATTTAAAATTCTGGAATAAATTACATTTTATGGGCAGACTATTCATTTAAATTATATATCCATTTATATTGCCTGATTATTATAAATATGTGTATAAATATATATACAGAGTATTTATGGGTATACAGGGTTATATATATATTTTTTTTTTCTCTCCCTTTTTCCCCTTCTTTAGACTATAAACTCCCCAAGGTCAAAGATATGTCTTATTTTTAAGTTCATTTCCAAAACCTAGCACAATGCCTAGCTTAAATTAGAAACTTAGTAAATTTTCATAGAATGAATAAAGTTTGAGATAGTTCACATCAATTGCTTTATATGTTATTGTATAAACAGTGATGAGAACAGCAATTTGAAGTAATTTATGTGAGAAAGACAAAAGTTTTAAAATTCCACAGTGGAAAACTTAAGGGCAATAAACATGAGGTTTCAAAAATTAATGAAAGTTTTACAATATTACTCTGGTATATACTTAGAACATATCGTATGTACCTCAAAGCAGCAACATGCAGTTAAAATGCTACATATACATGCCATATATATATATATACATATATACACATACATGTGTGCACACACACACACACATATACAATCTTTATATAGTCCGAATAAGCTCTCATATTAGGCATCTCATTTACTAGCATGACTGGCAATTTGATAGATGTTTAAAATATCTTTAAATTTGGATACTATCTTAAAAAGCAATGAAGCACTGAAATAATTGTAGAAGTAATTTCTATAGTGATGATTAAACAATATGGAAATAAAGTTATTTTCTGCTCATATTCTGTCTTCATTCAACCATCATTTATTTAATCATATATTTGCATGTTAAATAATTATTGATTGAGAGCCTGGTATGTACCAAGAGGTGTATTCTAAATGCTGTGCTTGCGATTACAAAAACAATATAAAAGATGTAACCGTTCTTACCGTACAGTGCAAGATACACACATGCACACATGCACAAAGAGACAAGCATATTAAACAAAGCATGCAACACATACATAAATGTACTTAGATGTGTGTAGTTAAATACACTTAGGTGGAATACACTTTGGAACTCCAGAAGGGCGACTTTGAATAAGTGATATTTAAGCTGAGAATCAAAAAATGAGTAGAAGTCAGTCAAACATACATTTTTGAGTTGGGGAGAGAACTAGTCTACTTGTTATCTCAACAAAACTGTAAAATTATAATACTCACAAGTTTCAAGAGTTGGAAACCATTTCAGGCAACTATACCAATCTCTTTCCAAATGAATGAAGACATTATTAAAGAAAACAGTGCTCATAAATGCTGTCAGAATAACATTAGAAACCTTAGCTTTATGTCAAGTATAAATCAATCCTTTCAACACTTACATCTTTCAAAAATCTCCAAGGCAACAAAAATCCATCAAAAGTAGTGGTGCTAGTGAACGCCCAGAGGGCAGCCATCTTATTTTGTGGTTCCAAGGAAGGAACTGAAAGTATGCGAGAGAAGTCTGACTTACTCAGCATCGACGAAATGAGACCAATAAAAGCTGTGCATCTTCATGCTCTATTTCAGATGACTAAATTTCTCTTGTTTCAAGCTCTTAGTGGGTTTAACCAGATGTGTCACTGTTCTCAAGGCCTGTTGTTTCTGGCAGACATTTTATTGCTGCTCCAGATGTTCAGTTTTTCTGCCTGTGTCCATCATACACACCATGGGTCCCAAAACTCTGAATTATGTCATGCTAATGGTTACAATTTATTTGTTCATTTGAATCTCAGGCAGCTAATTCATTTGCTTAAATTGTGTATAAACTTTATTCATGAATAAAAGGGAGTTCTAGGGGATGAAAAGGACAGAATTGTACAAACAAAGTGTCAGAGATAAATATTAGCCCACAATCATAAAATGTTAGTGCTGGAGAAAATTTAGGGACATTCTAACTGAAGTGTTCTGATCTAAACACAAAGAAGCATTTCACGCTGGATTAGCCAAGATGTTAGACAGTAGAAACAAGATTAAACCAAGGTTTCTTAATAGGCAGTTTTGGGGAATTTGCACCACACTACAACAATTGTCTCACTTAGGGGTTGGCAAACTTTGGCCCTACGCCAAAGCCAGTCTTCTGCCAGTGTTGGTATATACAGTTTTAATAGAGCACAGTTATGCCTGTTTATATGTATTCCTGTACTTTCTATGGTTCCTTTCCAGTGCCAGTTTGAGTGATTGTGATACAGACTAACTGTATGGCCTGCAAAGTCTGAAATACTTACTATAATACTAGTCCTTTACAGAAAAAGTTTGCTGACCCTTGTTTTAACTCATAATTGTTATAATTGTATAAATAATTGGGCTCAATTTCAGCTTCCCAAAGATAGTCTGAAATATGTTGTGGTCATAGCAATTATTTTGGATTTTGATGATTATCATAAAATCACAAACTGCTGTGGATGGAAAGGGCTGTACAGGACATTTAGTTCAACTCCCACTTGATGAAAAATGTCTTTTACTCTGTTTTTGACAGATGCTCATTTAGGCTTTGCTTGAATAACTCTGCTGAAGGGAATCAGAACACTTCCTGAAGCAGTGCATTGCATGGATGAACAACACTATTAGTTGGAAAACTTCCATGTTTTGAATCGTATCTGATATTTGTAAACTTTATTGATTATAGTCCGATCTACAGGCATCATAGAGCAAATACAAGCTAGTCCTTCCAGTGATTTAACTTTCTAACATGGCAGTTTACACTAATTCTCCTATTCTCGGGATAAACATATTCGATCTAGTCTCACTGTCAGTCCATTAGGCATTCTTTGCCCTCTTTCCTGGATGCCATTTTAATTTGTGATATTTGTTCTTCAAATGTAAGCACCTAGAACTGCAAAAGACCCAGCTTTGTGCAATGTATTCCCTTTCAGTAATATTGGGCAAATGGCTTAATATTTTCGTATTATGGTGAAAACAGCACATCATATGGGAGCAGTGTAAAAATCAAGTGAGTTACTACCTTATGTGTTCAGTACACTGGGAGAAACTTCGAAGGTATTCAGCAAATCCCAGCTTTTTCTCTCAGCCTTTTCCCTTTCTTTTAGGAATTGATTTGCATATGAAAAAATAATTAGGGCATTTGCTTTGCTCCAGCGTAGTAGTTCATATTCTATTACGGAAGATTGGTACCCAACCAAATAATTACAATGCAACAAAATAAGTTCTCTACTATAAGGTCCTAAAGAACATAGGAAATAAGTTTCTAATGTATAAACTATTCAGAAGAGATTTATGGAATGGTTTAGTTTTAATAATCTGTGATTATTTTAAGCTCCCAAACTAGGTAGCTTAAACATTCATTTTGTAAAATAATTCAGATTAAAAAACTCAGTTATTTTATGCCATGTTTAATAAATATTTTGTTGCTTCTGGGGCCTAATGAAAATTATATATTATAATCGTTTGTTTGATGACAGTGTAAGTGGAGCTTAAGACATAGAATGGCTTTTTGATGTGGCTTCCAGCAGTTTGTGAACACATTTCTACCATAATTAAATACCTTTTAAAGTGATTATAGCGCTTTCAGATTATAGTTATTCGTTAGACAAGTAGAATTATTTGCTAAGTATCCAGTACCTTCAAAAAGCTAATGAATTTTTCAAATATATTAAGCATATTCTAAGAGTTTTGTTCTGCAGTGAAAGAGATTGTCCCAGTAGCAAATCCTTTCCTTTTATTTAGCAATTACCATCTTTAGTTCAATTTAGGTTTTTTTTTTTTTTTTAGATTTTTAACATTTTGGGTAATAAAAAAAATAAAGACTAAATTTGTGTGTAATTTCTGATGTATTTTTAAATACACACTCCTATGAGGTTCACTGAGTGATTGTTATTTGTGCCGGTTGTGTTCAGCAAATAGAATAAAGTGTTTAGGAAGACAAGTGAGTAATTTCAAAAAATATTGATTATTTTGTGTATTAAATAATACTTTACTAAATCGCTGAATCTTGAAAATTTATCTTTAGAATTTTTGACAATTTTCTGACCTTATGTAGGAAAAAACAAAACAAAACATAGAACTCTGTAAGTTATTTGCATGTCATGAGGAATGACATATTCAGTCAAAAAATCAATTATATAATTTTCTAGATTTTGTGCAAAAATCCTACTCATATTTTAAGAATTATGTCATGTTCTATATGATTCTAAGAAAGAGATTGAACTGAAAAAGTTGGGGAAATATGTTAGGCATCACTTATCTCTGGTGGCCAAAAACTGTGCTTCTAAATGTATAGGTTACACCTAATAAAGGCAATGATTTTATTTTCTGGAAGGAGTTGGGCACTAAAATTTTATTTATATTAAAAGGAAGGATTATAATAGAAGTGGTATTGTTTGTTCTTCTTGTGGTAATTTAGCTAGCTAACAAGATAAGAAAATAATTTGAAAGAACATCTACCTTTTCTGCATGTTTTGACTATAGATTACCAATGAGCACAATCAAATTAAAGTAGTAGTTTCAAGAAAATTTTTAAATTTCTATCCTCACTAGAAAATGGATTTCTTCATTCCAAGTCTTTTGTATTGAGGTAAAATTGCTGTTGAAACATTAAAATGATTTTGCTCATCTGGAATCTTAGGGAGAGAAGGGAGACAGAGAGAGAGAGAGAGAGACAGAGAGACAGAGAGAAACTTTGAGCTGTTAACTCTGCAAGACAGTAAGGAATAGTATTACTTCAAAAGCTGAAAGCAAAAGACTCTAAGACTTATGGAGGTGGGTTTCTGGCTTCCTAAAAATGATGAGCTGTTAACTAGTAATTACATTTGTCCCGTGTATGCTCCTTGTGTCCCTGGAGGTTATCATGGAAGACAAGGATGAAAGTGATTCTTACAATATACAAGATAAGTTATTGGAAAGTTTTTGTTTAAATACATGAAAATAATACTCATATCTTTGTGTTTTTTTTATTTTTGCATGGATTATAGTTAAACATCTACATACTTTTGTGAAATCAGCAAAATTGAATGAATGAATGAATAAGTAGATAGAACTAGAAGAAATTGAGATCACATTTTCAACTTTATTTTTTAATGAAGGCCAAGAAAAACAGGCACAATCAAGTGGTCACATGTTGGTCATTCTACCAAGAGTACCCAGGTATCTCAGGTCCAACTTCTTTTTTACTTCTATACAGGCATTAGCACAATCCATACTGTACAAAAACCACATCGATTTTATCTTCCATGACTCTTAAAAAGCCCAAGACATCTTTCACACTCAGCCACCCCTGAAAACCAACTTTAGCTTGATTCAGAAGCAGCAAAGAGATTTCCGTTTTTAAAGAAGAAATGGCAAATCATTTTTAAATTGCCAATTTTACACAGTATTTTACTTAATAACAATTTTATTAAATTTTCTGGGTATTCATATTTCAAATGGTTGCCATTTTTGTTTGCATTATAGCTAGCAACAAAGTATATATTATGCTGGAGGAAAGGATATTCTGCCTAATATTTACTGCCCACTTCAGCCACTCATACTGTTTTTCTTGGTGTCTGAGATTAGAATGGCAAAATTTTATTTCAGGAAAATGGAGGCTTTTTTCTTGCACAAATATCTTCAATAAAACCACCATTTTATCCTATCCTAGTGAGGAAGCTATGTACAGACTTTACAGCATCATTTTTTTTTTCCCTGTACTACTAAAACTTACCAGATAGCATAAAAATGTGAGTCAGTGGTCGAGAAGGGTTCCTTTTCATATCCAACTTTTCCATCTTGGTTTCAATAAGCTCTTTGTCTCCATCTCTGCCTCCAAGATGTCAGTCTCCTTCTAAACACATAAAATAGGAGAGACATAATTCTCCATGCTAGTATAATATACCTATTGCATTATTTTGCTCAGTACATAGAAGAGTTACATCTAAAGTTTAGAATAATAAAAGCTTTATACATAAAAAATCGGTTTACAGGGCTAAAATTCTAGGATTTAAAATTCTTATAAAAAGAAATAATCATGAATTAATGATACAATACTTTATTACCCCATAAAGAGAAAGCTGAACAGTTTTGTGTTCTGGTATATGGGGCCCAATTTGCTTCATTAGATTTCACAAATTGCCTGGAAAATTGATCTCTTGCATGTAAAATATGTTTTCTCTATGAATATAAGAATATTAACATGATTTTACTTGATCGATCTATGTATTCCATCTTGCATTTAGGAGAAAATTAGCTGTATTTGCAATTGTATGCTTTGACTTTGGAGATGTACACAGCTAGGAGGAATGTACAGGTGTTGAACCTACTCCCTAGGACTCACACATGCACTAGATGTTCTAACACAGATAACCAAACTAAAAATTATCATCTTATTTAATAAACCAATAAGAGAAACAGTTAATTCAATACCACTAAAACATAATAGTGTATGTGCTATTAAATACTTGAATTTTATCAACTGAATTTCCAAAAAATTTTGAGACATGTTATCTTTAGTTCACTCTTCAGGGTTTTAGACCAGCATCGAAACATATGTAGAGACCTAAACTTTTTCTACTTCCACATTCAATTTATTTCTCATTATTATTAATATATATTTTCTAGGTTTTATAAATCAAAGAAATATTAGCCACAAATATAAAGCCATTTGCTGCTTCTTGGAATATACTTCACTGTTTTCTTCCATTACCTGGTTTTCTGACCTAATACCCAGCTTATAATACATTTTACAAAAGATGCTATTTTCAATCTGCTAGAATTCAGGGACACATCAAGGTCAATTTTGCAAGCAAGGATTTAGTTGCATGTTTCAATAACTCTTGCAGAAATGATAAGCTATCTGCCATGGTACACTTGTGAGTTTCCCAATCAGATGTAGCTCTGAAGGAACAACAGCCTTTTGCTACAGATATGGAAGGCCTCTCAGGATACGGCATGTTAACTCCTTCAGTTTATGTAGTAGCAAAATATTTCAAAGTCAGGTGAGAGAAGAGAAAGTGAGGAAATTATTACTGTTATTATGCTGTAAAGTAATGCAAGAGTTGTTTATGTAAGAATTAGTGTTGATGAATAAAATAGTAATATCATTAAATGATGAGGTTTTAGAAATGTGAAATAAAAATATTGCAAGTGTGAACATATTGTTGACTACCAGAGAATATTCAGCTTATTCTGAGATGATTTATGTTACTTTATGCATCCTGGTTTGGTGGGGCACTGTTGTGGGCCTTGTCACGTGGAGCAAGAGAAAAGGTCCCAAAGTAGTGCTAGTAGGACCATGTCTAAGATACGAGGCATGACAACTGCTTCCCTTAGCTCCGTGATTTCCAAATAGACAATAAATCTGTCAGATATTAGTTAGAAAGAAGAAATTGGCACTAATATTTGATGTTTAAAATAGTCCAAAGTTCAATAAGCATGTAAGCAAATCCTCAAAAATCACCTTCCACTTTCCATACCCCCATACCTCAAGTAATGGGTTGCATTTTGGTTATTTATTCCCTTGTAAGAGTCTGTCAAGGAAAATAATTTCACCAGGAATCATTAACTCCATAGGCTTCCATCTAAGATTTATAGAGAGTCTTTTATTTTATATCTCTTACCTCTCCTTTGGAGAAAATATGCTAAGTCATATAACTGTCCAAGGCATATAGCCATTTTCTCAGAATTATTAGTTTTAGTATCAGTGGACTAAAATTTGAGACATCTGTAATTTTCTTCTGTAATGATCTTTTAACTGAATCTAAGCTTACTTTGCCATAACGTCTAAGAATTTCCTGTGTTGCCATGGAAGAAACCAATCTCTCTTCCACACAACATTTTATCCATATTTGATTATACTTAAAGCTAAGGTCACCATTTATCCTTGAGATTTTTTTCCCATTAATAAATGAAAGTTCCAATGCCTTTTTTCCTTCCATAATGATGTTGAAGCCTATTTATCCTGTTATTTTAATGCCTTTAAAGTTAAATTTGAAAAAATACAAGGTAAATAAGCTTAAAAAAGAAAGTAACTGCCATTTTTTTTTTGTCCCCTTAGCTAGATTTCTTCTATTTTATAAAACAGTAGTTTAGGTGTTCTTTAAAATGTGCTAGAAAATCTATTATATATGAAATTGGGAAAGTAGTTCTAAGGAAAATAGGTGAGATAAGTCAGTATGTGCATAAATAAGAAAATCGTTTAAAGAAACTCAAAAAAATAAAAAAAAAAAATCCTGTAAGTATGGCAGTAGCTACATTTTTAAACTTGATATAAAGGAAATAGTACCATTCTTCCCAATAATACTAATATCAGATTCATAAACACCAGAAAATTGATAGAATATGAAACGAATTGGTGAGGAAGAGGGTGGGAAGGACTTGCAAACCAAATATTTTCTGCTGCAGCAATATGTATTTATATGCAAATTCACAAATTCAGAAATTATTGGCATTATTTACCCTTCCTAAAACATTTTAATTACCTAAGAATAAGATTCTAATGTACCCATCCAAAAGTACATTTGTAGTATAAGTTTTATTTTCATAATTTGAAAGCAATGCCAAAATAAATAGCACAGTATGCCCCGAATACCTATAGCAATGGCATCGGCAGGCTTTTTTATTGGATAACAGAAAAAGGTACAAAGTGTTTCAGGGGCTGTGTGAGACCACCTGCTCTACTAAAAGGGACATCACCTGGAGTTCAGCTAGCCTGAAAACATGGGGTTGTTATTATTATTATTATTATTATTATTACATTTCCCCACTTAGGATACTTTATGAGGACAAAATAGTTGGTGGCTTGATTTTGTATCTTGAAGAAGGTACAAAATTTAAATAAAACTTACTGAAAATCTCCTATTATACTTGACATTATGTTCCTAATTATTAAAATTATGGAAAACACTATTTTTAAAAGTATAGGTAGGATAGCACACATTTTTAACAACTAAGAATATAATTGCTTATGATTCAAACTCGACCCCTTTAACTAGTGAAGCAAATAATTATAAAGTGTTCATAAAATACACTGACACACAAAAAAGGTAGGCAATAGGAACAAAGGTTCTTTTTCTTCTCATACAGGAATCTTTAAATGTAGTGAATTGGGGTAAAAAATTAAGTACTTTTCTGCATTGCATCTGTACTCTGTCACGAGTAACTGGGCTTCTGACTCCTTTCAAGTTTTGACAGTAATATGATTTGGCCAGCAGGCCAAGGTTTATTATTATTATTTTTTTACCCGGAGCCTGTTGTCTTTAAACACATGCTATTTCCAATGGTTTCACAGATATATTTTAATTTAAAATTTTACTGAGTCTTCTGTTTTAAAGCTAGCATCAGATAAACATTAAAATCATCAATATATGCTTTTCAGTCAAGTCAATAAAGTAACAAAGATTCACATAGAACTTGAAATAGAGAAGATTTCTGGCATAATTAGTGTCCAATTTTCAGGTTATGCCTTGATCACAATTAGTTTTCCAAACATAAAATTTCACATTCTGCTTGTTTCAAGGTCATGGTTATACATCATATATTTAATGTTAAATATAAAACCATGATTCTTCAGATGATTGGAAATTTTACCACATTTTCAATTTTATAAGTCAAAGGTTAAAAATAAATAGTAGACTCTGCCTTATGAATACCTGAGGTATACACACATCAAGAAGAGCCTTGTTTTACTGTCCCTTAATGGAGAATGAAATATGTCAATATTCTATGATGAAAAATTCCTAATGGCAGATTCTTTGGGACTGATGTGTGACATATACCAATTATCCGCATCCTCTTTCATCTGTTCTAATACACTACCTCTTTTTGGTCAAGATCTTGACCAAGATTTATGAATCACAACCTCGGTAAATCCACTGAAAATCATTTAATTGTACACTTAAAATGGAGTGTTGGTTGTACGTAGATACAGTTGGAGCACTATGTATGTACTCTCTGGACTACTTTGACAGAGTAGGTTTTTGAATGTAACAAGATAAGTCAGCTTGAGTGGCAATATATTCTGGGAAATCAGTTCACTACAAATTGTGACTGTGAACATTGTACTGTAAATGTTTTGTAGTTTTCCCCCAATAAAATTAAAAAAAAAAAAAAACAAAATAAGAGGAATCTCTGTGAAGTTAGAAAACCTTTCCTGTCACTTCATTCTAAAAGTTTAGGAAAATTAATTTTACAGCAAAA